>VXBP01008150.1:38713-54275 GCA_013400115.1 Rhinopomastus cyanomelas
CCTGCCTCTCTCCCCCTGCCTCTCTCCCCCTGCCTCTCTCCCCCCTGGGATGGGCAGCCCAAGGGATTTCTTTCCACCTGGTGCCACCGGAAGAGCCCAACCCTGAGGGTTAAAAGCCTTCCTTTGGGGTGTCCAAGGGGTTTTCAAACTGGGGGGATGAACTGGTGTTGCCAGGAACCCTCTGCTCCCCCTCAGAGCAGAAACCTCGTTCCACCCATCGTGTAATTATTGCTAATGAGGCTCCTACCCTGCCTAAGTGTCGTGGGCTCAGCCTGACATCTCCAGCCGATCTCCTCATGGACTGTTGTGGGAATGTGATTGTGGGGGATGGGAGCCCTCGCTCCCTGCTCCTGCAGCAGCTCAGCACTGTAGTTTGGGGAGAATTCGCCCTGGAACGGGGCTGGGCAGGGCCCCCCTCTGCTCCCCGCCTCTTGCGTTGTTCTTGGCGCCGGTGGCACCGAGTGGCTCCCCAGGATTTGTCCGCATTGCAGCCGGGGCAGGTTTTGCAGCCGATGCTTCTGAGCGCTCCGTGGACAGCAGGGTCATCTCTTGGTGGGGCTGAGGCTGTAAAGGGGATGAAGTTGGGAATTTTGGCTGTGGGGGGCTGGAGAGACCTTGGGGAAGAGTCTGCCCTCCAGCTTAGTCGAGTTGGAGATGAACAGTGTGAAGGCGCTGAGGGGGGAACTGGGGGGCTGAGCTAGACAAAAAGAGCTTGTGCAGAGCCCACAGAGCAGGAGGTTGGAGGGGGGGTCGGTCTCTTCTTCCAGGAGCTGGGATGAGGAAGTGGCCCCCAGTTGCCCCAGGGGAGGAGGAGGTGGGCCAGAGGAGCAGTTTCTGCCCCCCAAGGGGTCCCCGGGCCTGGGTCCCCAGAGGTGGGGAGCTGTGGGGTGGGGGTCAGTGGGCCCTCAAAGGGTTCCATGGGCTGCTCCAGCCCAACCTCTGGGTGATTCCCTGAACTCAAACCTGAGGAGAACCTTGGGAAAAGCAGGACAAACAATTTGGGGAAACTATGTGGCCCCAACACCAGAGAAGGGGCTCTGAGCCCTGATGGAGATGACACAGAACACCAGGAGTCACTTCCAGAGGGTTGAGGGGATGCTCCGAGCCTCACTCCAAGGCCCCGCTCTGGCTCTTCTGACGTCAAAACAACAACTTGGAGGAAAAAAGGGGCATTTTCAGAGCCCCTGTCAGCCCCGACCATTGAACCTCCTGACAATGAGGCCGTTGTGGTCAGACCCTGCTTGGTCCCGGGACTGGCTCTCAATGGGGCTTTATGAGGCTGCAGAACCCCCTCATGGGATCTCAGCAGCCAGCTCCTTCCCCTCCTCCTGTGGGACACCAGGACAGGGCTTGAGAGACCCCGGAACTGGGGCCGAAGGTCGAGAACCTGGGAGCCGAGGTGTCTCTCTCGGGTCTTGGACACTGGGGTTGAGCCTTTTGGAGGCAGGACGGACCCCTCGTCGGTTTGGGGAGGTTTTTCCTCCCTGGATTCCTGCTGCTGCAGGGAGAACAAACAGGGCAGGGCCTGCCAGCGCCTTGCTCTGTCCCCAGCCCTTGTTTGCCCGGCGGCGATACCCAGCACCACGCGCAAAGGGCCAGGGGGTGTGGGGGGTGAGCGGGAGTGACGAGGCGGAAGCGGGAAAAGCCCGGTCCGGCGTCACCGTTTCGAATGAGCTTTGACCTCGCTTGGTCGGCGGTGACGGCTCTGGGCTGCGTCAGCCCCGTCCGGCTCCCGCTTTGACGTCGCCGGGAGCCGCCGCCGGGAGCCGCCGCCGGAACCCTTGGGCTGGGGCTGTGTTTGCCGACCGGGTTTTCCTGCAGAAGGGAAGAACCTGGCTGTGGATCTCAGGGCTGAGCCTGGCGGCACCTTGGGCTGTAAAGAATCAGCCTGGGGTGAGCGCAGAGGGCTGTGGGACCAAGGATGGGGCTGGTTGGGAGAGACCTCTGGGATCCTCCAGAGCCACCATCACAGGCTGTCCACAGCCCGTCAACCTGGCCCCGGACCCCTCCAGGGATGGAGAAGCCCCAGCACCCCCTGGGCAGCTGCTTCCACCCCCAGAGGGAGGAATCTCTCCCTCAGCTCTGATCACTATCTCCCCTGTGGGGCCAGAACCCTCCCGCCTTGTCCCAGCACCAGCAGCCCCAGACAGAGCCCCTCGGCAGCTCTGCTGGAGCCCCTTCAGCTCCTGGGAGCTGCTGGAAGGAATTGGATGGGGTTCAGCTCAGGGTAGGGGCCCCCCTCGGAACCAGATTTGGGCTTGGGGCTGGGGGAGAGCAGCCCTCAGGACAAACTTCTCTCAGTCCACTGGGCAACCTGTTGCCCACGAGCCAGCCCTGATGGCCACGGAGGCCGCTGGGATCTTCTCTCCTGTGGCCAGGAGGTCTGGAGAGGTTGTTGTCCCTGTCTGCCTCGCAGAGGCCCCAGCCGGGGTCCTGGGAGCAGTTGTGGGCTCCCCAGTTCAAGAGGGACAGGGAGCTACTGGAGAGAGCTCTGGAGAGCTCTAGGGGGTCCTGCTCTGAGCTCACCTGCTGGAGAAAGACCCCAGACCCTCCAGGTCTGGTTCCTGTGGGATCTGCTCTGGGGAATCTTGCTCTGACAGTGGGGCTCCACTGGATAATCCCTGAGGTCTCTTCCAGTGCCTGTATGGGGCTTGGGAAGCCTCCAGTGCCGGTGCTGCCTGGAATCAGTGATGCGAAGGACTGGGTCGCTTCTGAGAGCGGCCTCTTCCTGCATCTGAGGTCCCTCCCGTTTCCTCCTGCTCAGCTGCTGAGCTGGGAGCAGTAAACCCCCCTCGAAGCCTCTCCCATTCCCATCAGATACCCTCTCTCCATCCCCTTCCCATCAACCTCAAACCCAGTGAAGTTTTCCTGAGTGGTTACAGTCTGTTGTCCTTTAATTCCTCCAGGGATTTCCTGCCCCGTGGCTCTGGAATCGTCACTCGGAGGCCTCTGATCCTGCAGCTCATCTTCTCCAAGACAGGTAGGGGCTGATGTCAGCCTCCTGCTGATTCCAGTTCATGGGTGGTTCCTCAGGCAGAGTTTTGTCTGCTGGGAGCAGCTCTGGGAGGGGAAAAAGTCCCCTGGGAACAGCTTTTGGGGGCAAAATCCACTTGGGAGTTGCCCTAGTGGTCAAAAAGCCACCCAGGAGTCAGCTCTGGGGTTGAGGATTCCCTGAGAACCTCATCCCTGCTGGGCAAAGGGACTTTAGTCCTCAGACCACCCCAAACGTTGTCGGTTGCTAATTAAAGCTCTGCCCAGGCTCCTTCCCCTGTGACTCAGTTCCTCTTTGTGTCCCGGCTGCGGAAGCGATTTCAAAACCAGCTTCTACCCCAGCAAACTGGGAGCAACTGGTTTGTCCAGGCCCTGTTTGTCCTTTTCCAGCCCCCAGTGGGTTTGGGTTGGTCCCGCTGGCGCAGCCTCCGCCCTGGGTTTTACGGGGTCAGTTACTGGGGCCACGAGTTGGAAAATGAGGGTTGAGAACCGGCCAGGCGAGGACAAGGCTGATGTTTCCCATCACCCCACGGGGCTGCAGGAGGAAGCGACTGGAACCCCCAGGGGCAGTCGTGACCCCAAATGCATTTAGTTGCCATTCAGTGGAGCCAGCGAGCCTTGGGGAAACGTTGAGTCTCTTCCCCACCGGCTTCCCAGCTCCTCTCGGAGCTTCCCCTGAGCTCACCTCCTGGAGAAACGTCCCGAAGTTGGGGTCAACCTCTGAGGGCTCTGGAAAAACCCCTCAGGGGTCAGCAGAAGTTTCTCAAGGGTCTGGGAAGATGTGTGGAAGGCCCAGACGCGCTGCAGGGGTCCGGAAGAGCCTCCGTGGGGTCTGGAAAGCCCTGGCAGAGGACAGCAGCCGGCCGGCCGGCCCTGCCTCCTCGCTGTCCCGCAGAGTACGCCGAGTTCCTGCACTGCAAGTCCAGGAAGTTCACGGATTTTGACGAGGTGCGGCAGGAGATCGAAGCAGAGACCGACCGGGTGACAGGAACCAACAAGGGCATCTCCCCCGTCCCCATCAACCTCCGCGTCTACTCGCCCCATGGTGAGCTGAGTCGGGAGCTGCCTGAGCCTCCTCCCCGGCTGCGGAGGGCCTGGATCTGCCAGTAGGGTCCCTTTGACCCCTCTTCGCTGTCCCTGCAGTGCTGAACCTGACCCTGATAGACCTCCCTGGGATCACCAAAGTGCCGGTGGGCGACCAACCGCAGGACATCGAGTACCAGATCAGAGAGATGATCCTGCAGTTCATCAGCAGGGAGAGCAGCTTGATCCTGGCTGTGACGCCGGCCAACATGGACTTGGCCAATTCAGACGCCCTCAAGATGGCCAAAGAGGTCGATCCGCAAGGTGAGAGGGACCTGCTGTCCTGGTGTGGAGCCATGAAGCTTTGAGTGGAGGAGGAGGAGCCTTCGGGACCCGTCTGGGTGACCAGGGACTTGGTTTGGGTCCTTGAGGAGCTACAAGCACCTCCTTCTCTTCCTCTCACAGAGGGGTCCTAGAATCTAGAGTGGAAGATTCCTGCTAGATCATCAGGTCCAGCCCCAGCCCCAGCTGCCCTGGCCCACCCCAAGCCCTGTCCCCGAGCTCCACATCCCTCTGACTGGGAAACACAGCCAAGGGTGGTTACTGAACCCCCCCTCCTTGGGCAGCCAAGAGCTGAGGGCCCTTTCCAGGGAGAGCTTTCCCCTCAGGACCAATCTCCCCCTCCCCTGAGGCAGCCTGAGGCTGTTCCCTCTGCTCTTATTCCTGGGGAGAAGAGACTGACCCCCAGTTCCTGCCACAGAGCGGTGGGCAGCAGGAAGGTCCCCCTGCAGCCTCCACAGCTGCTCCCTGCTTTCCCCCAGTGAGTTTCCAGCTCATCATCGTCTCGGGGCGGTCACCCCCACCTCAGTAACTGGGGAGGTGCTGCAGCAGCTCGTCCTGGTGGCTGTTTCCCAGCAGATGGAGGTCCAGGCGTGGGTTGGAGTTGGTTAGTTTGGTTTCACAGCTGACACCAGTGTCTCCTGTGGGGAAAGGACTGGTTTGCTGGATGGAGCTGCTGCTCCCAGTCCAGCACCAGTGACCACTGACCATTCAGCAAGGTTGGAAGAGACCTCCAGCATCGCCCCGTCCACCGCAACCCCACTGTGGCCACCAGCACCCTGTCTCGCAGGGCCGCAGTGACTTGTTCGATCCCCTCCAGGGCCGGTGGCTCCAGAGCCTCCCTGGGCAGCCTGTTCCAGCCCCTGGCTGCTGATGGGGAGGGGGTGGTGGTTCTGATTTGTCTCTTCCCAATGGGCTGGGTGAAACCTCCTTCGGCTGGGAGCTCGTTCCTGGGGTCAGTCCAGACCTGCTCTGTGTCTCCTCGTCAGGGCTGCGGACGATCGGGGTCATCACCAAGCTGGACCTGATGGACGAAGGCACAGACGCCCGGGACGTCCTGGAGAACAAGCTGCTTCCGCTGCGGCGAGGTACAGCCAGACCTTCCTGCCCTCAGCCCTGAGGGACCGACTTCTGGGGATCGTCTAACCCAGCCCCGCTGCTGGAGTGGGCTCTGGAGCAGAACCCACAGAGGCACCACCAGGAGGGTCTGGGGTCTGTCCCCGGCAGGACCCCCTAGAGCTCTCTCCAGTAGCTCCCTGTCTCTCTTGAACTGGGGAGCCCACAACTGCTCCCAGGACCCCGGCTGGGGCCTCTGCGAGGCAGACAGGGACAACAACCTCTCCAGACCTCCTGGCCACAGGAGAGAAGATCCCGGCGGCCTTCGTGGCCACCAGGGCCTGCTGCTGGCTCGTGGGCAACAGGTTGCCCAGTGGACTGAGAGAAGTTTGTCCTGAGGGCTGCTCTCCCCCAGCCCCAAGCCCAAATCTGGTCCCGAGGGGGGCCCCTACCCTGAGCTGAACCCCATGAGCTTCCTCCCACCCCAGTGCCCAGCCCAGGAGCTGCTGGGGAGCAGCAGAACCCCCCAGCGGGTCCCCCTGGCACCTGCCGGCCGCCTCCCTCATGCCCAGGCTGCGCATCGCAGGCTACATCGGCGTCGTGAACCGCAGCCAGAAGGACATCGACGGCAAGAAGGACATCCGGGCAGCGCTGGCCGCCGAGCGCAAGTTCTTCCTGTCCCACCCCGCCTACCGGCACATGGCCGACCGCATGGGCACCCCCCACCTGCAGAAGGTCCTCAACCAGGTGGGGCCCCCACGTCTCCCTCAGCACCACCCTGGCTCGGGGTGCTGGCAGGGGCGAAGGAGGTGGCGCTGACCGCGCTCTCCCACAGCAACTCACCAACCACATCCGGGAGACCCTGCCGGCGCTGCGCAGCAAGCTGCAGAGCCAGCTGCTCTCGCTGGAGAAGGAGGTCGAGGAGTTCAAGAACTTCCGCCCCGACGACCCCACGAGGAAAACCAAAGCTTTGCTGCAGTAGGTTCTGCTCAGGGGCCTCGTCCCGCTGCCGCCGGGGGCCGTGCTTCTCCTCGCCTACCGAAACGCCTTGGCGGAGCAGCAGGAGCCTTGCTCCGAGCTGCTCCGGAGCAGGGTTCCCCCTCTGCTCTGCTCCTGTGACACCCAGTCCTGGGGTCCCCCGTACCAGAAGGCCAGGGAACTGGGCCAGGGGAGGCCGTGGGGATGAGCAGAGCGGCTGGAGAACCTCTGGGAGCCGAGGCTGTTCCTCTATGGCAGCCTTCCAGCAGCTCCCAGGAGCTGAAGGGGCTCCAAAAGAGCTGCCAAGGGGCTCTGTCTGGGGCAGCTGGTGCTGGGACAAGGCGGGAGGGTTCTGGCCCCACAGGGGAGGTGGAGACCAGAGCTGAGGGAGAGATTCCTCCCTCTGGGGGTGGAAGTGGCTGCCTAGGGGTGGGATTGGGGCTGCTCCATCCCTAGAGGAGGGGTTCAGGGCCGTGTTGACGGGGCTGTGGGCAGCCTGCGTTGATGGCAGATGGTTGATGCTCAGGTATGGTTCTGGAAGCCCAGCTGGTGCTAAGCTGGCACCAGGGTAGGAGCGGGTCCCGGTGGGTGTCCAGTTGTCCCTCCATCCATCCCCGTCATCCTGCCCCAGCCCTGTTGTTCCACCACAGGATGGTCCAGCAGTTCGGAGTTGACTTTGAGAAGCGGATCGAAGGCTCCGGAGACCAGGTGGACACCCTGGAGCTCTCCGGAGGCGCCCGGATCAACAGGATCTTCCATGAGAGGTTCCCCTTTGAGCTGGTGAAGGTAAAACCTGCTCAGGCAGCGCAGCCAGACCCCAGCAACCCAGAGGCAAACAGCCCACCTCAGGGAGACCATTGACCGGGAGGACGAGTGGCCACCAAAGCCACCTGCAAAGCAGCCCCCAGGGTGGGGAAGGGTGTCTCAGGCTGCCGGCGGCTCTGTTGCCCTGCAGATGGAGTTTGACGAGAAGGACCTGAGGCGGGAGATCAGTTACGCCATCAAGAACATCCACGGCGTCAGGTGGGCGCGGGCTGCGCCCTGGCCCCGGCAGCGCTGCTTCGGCCGCTCGGGTCCCCCAGAGTTGGCCCTTTTCCGCTGCCCCAGCGGCGGGGAGTCCCCCTGGGAGAAACGGGGAGGGACAGCACTCAGGCCTCCACCACAGATCCAGCCTCTCCTGTGCCGGGGGCTGGTCGTCCCTCAGAACCGCCCGGGTGCCTCTGCTTTACCCCAGGCTGGGTTAATTCCCAGTTCCCAGCAGCACTTGAACTGGGGGTTCTGGGAGGGACTGGTGGCAGCACCCCCAGCGGCGGGGTTGGGGTTCAGCCGAGTGCTGAGGCTGGAATCGCTGTCCGGGGTGGGGCTGACCCATCGGTGCTGGGTGGGAGCGGCCCCTGGGTGACGCCGGCTTCCCCCGCAGGACGGGGCTCTTCACCCCAGACCTGGCGTTCGAGGCCATCGTGAAGAAGCAGGTGGTGAAGCTGAAGGAGCCCTGCCTCAAGTGCGTGGACCTCGTCATCCAGGAGCTCATCAACACTGTCCGGCAGTGCACGGGCAAGGTAGCGCTGCTGGGCCCTGGGGCGGGACTGTGGGAGCCCTTCTGGTGGCAGAAATCGATCGCTTGGTGGCCACTAACAGCCACCCCTGTGCTGGCTGTTGAGCAGTGACTAGTGGCCCCGGCGTCACTAACGAAGAGGATCCGAGGAGCTCTCAGTAACTGGGGACAGCTGGGGGCTTCAGGGCCATGGCCTTTGGGACCCTCCAGCTGCTGCCAAAGCTGCCCCGCGCTCTGGGAATCCATGGCCCTGGGGGTGCGGGGACAGGGCTCGAGGTGGGGCTCGGTCCAGTGGCTCTGCGAGGAGCCCTGAGTCCTGCTCCTGCTCCACAGAGGCCCCTTTCCCTCCCTGCGTCCTTCCCAGGGAGGTTCCTGGGCGATTCCTGCGGGCTTGAACCTCCTGCTGCTGTCGCCAGACCAGGTCTTCCCTGACCTCAGGGACCCCAGGGCAGCACCAGGAGCAAAGTCTGGACAGGAAAATGGGCCCTGGGATGGGGGGAAAATCCCTCCCAGCAGCTGGACACCCGAATGCTCTGGCGGGGCAGCCCCAGTGAACCTCCGGCTGGTTCAGCCCCGTAGGGTTGTGGCCGAGTTAAAACCCACAGGTGGGGTCAGATCCCAGTAACCCTGGTGGGTCTGTGTGTTGGGTGTTTCCAGTCCCCCTGGGAAGGGAGCTCTGAGGCGCTGGTGGGGCTGGGCTGGGCCTTGGGGTCTCCTGGAGGTCTCTGTGCTCCCGTCAGCAGCCCTCTGGGGTTTCTTCCCCGGCCCTTTTCCCTTCTCGTTTCAGCTTGGTTCCTACCCCAGGTTGCGGGAGGAGACCGAGCGGATCGTCACCACGCACATCCGTGAGCGGGAAGGGAAGACCAAGGACCAGGTGAGCGCCAGGCCCTGGGCACCCCTCCATGGCGCCGCCAGCGGCATCGGCCAGCGCCCGCCGGGGCCCTGCCTTGACCCCACCGATCCTGAGCAGATCCTGCTGCTGATTGACATCGAGCTCTCCTACATCAACACCAACCACGAGGACTTCATCGGCTTCGCCAAGTGAGTCCTGGGCTGCTGGGGGCAGTCCCAGCCCCACCGTGGGGTTCCGGGGGTCGCGGAGTGTGAGGGGTGTTTCCCAGCTCCCAGCCGGCTCCCCCAGGCCAGCACCCAGGTGCCTCAGGCGTCGGGGCCGGGGGCTGCCGGGGTTTGAGAACCCGGTCACCCTGCCCCGTTCCGCTGCCCCGTTAGGGTGGGAGCTGTGGCCCCGCCGATCGATCGATCGATCGCTGGGGCCCCCACTGATTACCGGGGGCCGCTGCTGCCACCGCTGCCCTTCAGCAGAGGACTTTCCGTGCTCGAGGGGCGGTTGCGGTGACACCAGCCTCGTCATGTGGAGGTCGGGAGCAGAGTTCTCCGTCCCTCCGCTTCGCCCTGGGAGCGTTTTCCATTGGGGACTTTGGGGCAGCAACGGCTCTGGGTGGGCTGCTCGGCTGGGGCTACCCCCTCTTCTGCAGCCCCCAGCTCCCGCTGCCTGGCCTCTCTTGCCCTGGGCTCAGAGCCCGTTTCCTTTCTCTCTGCAGCCTCTCCCCTGTCACTTCCCTGTGCTCGTCCTTCATCACTTCCCTTCATCCCCCGTGTCTTCTCTTTGTCCCCTTTGTGCCCCTCGTTCCCTTCCCCTCTCTCTGCCTCCCCCCGTCACTTCCCGACTCCCCCTCTTCTCTTAACTGTCTCCTCTTTCTTCCTCTGAACCACCTCCTCTCCTTCCCTGCGGACTCTGTGCCTAGCTGTTTCCCAGAGCAGCACGTGGCTGCCGGGTGGGTACCCCGGTGTGACCCCAGCATGACCCCAGTGTGACCCCGATGTGACCCCGCAGAGCTTGGAGACCCCCCCCTCTGTGCCCCCAGCCTGGGGTGGGGGCAGGCAGGGAGCGGCAGCCCCGAGGCCGAAAGGGACCCCCAGAGCCGCTGGCCAGCTGTGTTTGCGGGCTCTGCTGCCGCTCCTGCGTGCCAGCGCCTCGTCCCCTGGGCTAGTTCCGCGCTCGCCCGATGCGGCTCCCAGGGTGGTGGAGCGAGGAGGATGAGGGTGGTTCTGGAGATGAGCCTGTCCGGCCGCTGACCTCAGGGTGGTCAGGATGCAACCGGGTCAGCTCTTGGGTTGGGCTTGGGGCTCCTCTCCTTCCTCGCCCCGCCTCTCTAGGACGAGGCAGATGAGGAAGGAGACGAAGCCGCTGGCCCCGCTGGGTCCCACTAGAAGCTCTTGAAGGTCCTTGTCCTTGCCGGGGTTTTTCCCTTGGGGTTTGGCTCTCTGGGGCGGGGGCGCTGCGAGTGGCTCCGCCTGACGTCCCTCTTTCGGGGGCTGGTTCCTTCCGGGCTCTGTGTGTTTCCTTGCAGCGCCCAGCAGCGGAGCACCCAGACCAACAAGAAGCGGGCCGTCCCCAACCAGGTAGGGCTCCGGCTCCCCTCAGCGCTGGCGGGCACTTCGCCAGGCTCATCCCGCTCCGGCAGCCCTTCGGAGCAGCCCCAGCGCCGGCCGCGGGGCCTGAGACCATCCGCAGGGTGCTAGCACTTGCCGGGGATTTCCCAGCCCTTTCTGCCTGGGTTTGACCTCGGTTTGACCCGGGTTTGACCTTGGTTTGGCCTCGGTTTGACCCGGGTTTGACCTTGGTTCCACCTTGGTTTGGCCTCAGTTTGGTCTTGATTTGACCTGGGTTCCACCTGGGTTTGGCCTTTGTGTTGCCTGAGTTCCGCCTGGGTCCCAGCTGAGGCCGCGCCAGCACCAGCCCCGCGCGCTCAGGCGGCCCCAGGTGTGGCAGGAGCGGGGCGGCCGCGTCGCCGGGGCAAGGGCGGTCGCCGGGCACTGAGTGGATGGACTGCATGTAACCGATTTCTCTGCTGTTTTTGTGCCCCTGCTCTCTCCTCCGTCACTCTGGCTCCTCCTACTTTTCTGTCTCCTCGTTCTGCTTTCTCTTCCTTGTCTTCCTTGTTTTCCCCCCCTAATTTTATGCCACCTAAAGGGTGAGATCCTGGTGAGTACCTACAGCCCTCGGCGCTGCCAGACGACAGCCGGCGGTGGCTGCGGCCCTGCCAGGAGACCTTCCGCGCCTCACGGCAACCAAAACCACCCTCCAGACCTCAGAATCGGCACGAATGGCCTCTTGGGCCCCAAAACAACCCAGGAAAGACCTTCCAGGCCCCAAGCAGTGTCTTTTGCCCCCCCAGAACCCACTGAGGGTCCCGAGACTGGGACTGGGTTCCCTGGGAGGAGCAGCTGGGCTCTGGGGTTTAGGGGCCCCTCAGGAAGCCGGAGCCTTTGGGTTGGTTGACCCTGGGGTCACGAGGAGCCCAGATCCTCGGGTACCACTGGCCCCGGAGGAAGCAGGAGCCCAGAGCGGGGCCTGCTACTGGTCCAGGGAAGGAAGAAGCCAGAACCCTGCTGTCGGCCTCACTCCTGGCCTGCGCTCCTCCTTCTGAGGGCGGCTGCTGCTCTGGACGGAAGAGGACTTTCTCCGTCAGGTCCTGACCCCGGCTCCGGCGGTCTGAGGACGGGGAAGTGTCAGGGAGACTGATCTCCAGGGCCCCAAACCCAGGCTCTCCCGGTGCCCGGCAGTGGGGTCAGGAAGGTCGCTGGAGACAGGAGGTCAGATTTGGCTGGAGGTGCTGGAGCCCCCCGAGCCGCTGGTTTCTGGACAGGGCCGCGATCCCATGGCCGGGTGGGCGGGATGGGGTCGTGCCGGGTGACGGGAAGCGGGAGAAGGGACAGTGGAGGAGCCGACGAAGCTCCGGACTGGGAGAGTCTTAAAGGAACCTTCTTCCATCTCAGCCTTCCTCCTGCTGCTGCTGCTGCTCCAGCTGGACCTGTGTGGGGCTCTTGCCACATTCCAGTTCCAGTCTTGGGTCTCTCCTCCTTCTCTGGGACTTTCAGTCTCTTCCCTCTCCCTCGTTATCCTCCCCCAGACTCTTTGGTGTCTGCAGAGCCCAAAGGACCCACCTGGCTCTGGAACCATCTCCCGTCACCCTTCCCTGGCTGTGGTCCCCACCCCAGCTCTATTGTTCCCTCCGGTCCCTGCTGTGGTCTCCCCGGCCCCATCACTTGTTGCCTCTGGTCCCTGCTGTGGTCTTCTCAGCTCCCTCCACAGCACCATCTCAGCTCTCTGGTCTCTATGTTCCTTTAAGACCCGACTCTGGTTCAGGGCCAATCAATGGGATTTGATTTCCCAGTGGGATTTGGGGTAGGGAGGTCTCCAAAATTTCTCAGTCCCAGGCTCTATCCTTCCCCTCACCCCAGAACAACCCTGACAGCAGTTGGAGTTCGTAGCATCCCCCCAGACTGGGCCTAACCCCAAGGGGTTCGTCGTGGCTTTTAGGGCAGAAGCCCTCGACCCCAAACCCTAGGGGTTCCCCCAGAGAAGCTCAAGAAGCCTTTGCTCAGCCCTCGCTCTGGGCCTTAAGGTCTGGGGCTGGGTTTGGGGCTGAATTTGGGGTTTTGGCTGGGTTTAGGGCTGGGCTGGCTCTAGCTCTTTGCTGGGTTTTAGGGAAGACAGTCCCCAGCCCCCTGCCAGTTCCTGGCGGCTCCCTGGAGCCCAGAAAAGCCACGACAGACCCCCGCATCCCGCTCTCTAACTCCTGTCTCCCTCCCTGCCAGGCTCCTGCGTCCTCCCGCCCCAACACGCTTGGGATCAAGCCCCCTCCCCTGCTTCCCCCCACGTCTGCCCCCTTACTGACCCCCGGGCTAGGACTAACCCCATTCAACCCCGCAGCGGGCGCCCAGCTTTGCCGTGGTGCTGCTGGGTCTCTGCCGGGTGGGATCTGGAGGGTGCTTGGGGAGGGAGGGTGGTGGGATCGAGGGCTGTGGGTGGCGTTGACGGCTCACAGCAGGTTTCGGGGCTGCGGCTGCGTTTTAGGGCTCCAGATGGGTTTGGGGGCTCCCAGCAGGTTCAAGAGCTCTGTGGCCAGTTTAGGGTTGCGCAGAAGTTGTGGTGACCCCAGTACCCCGCTGGGTAGACTGGGATCGCAGCACAAGCCCCATAAAGCTCTTTTCACTGGGGGGCTGTTGGGGAAAACCCCTTCCAGACCCCGACTGGGACCAGAGGGCACAGGATGGTCGGGCCCAGCACTGCCCTGGCAGCACAGAGCTGCTGTTGCACCAGTTTAGGGCTGGGAGACCCCCTTGGGGTTTTCTTCAGTGTAGGGGACGCTGGCCCTACTGGCTCTGGGCTGGGAAGTTGGTGTCGGGGCAGCGGGGCCCAGGTTTGGCTTCGTGGGGCTCTCCTGGGTCACCCCAAAGCCAAGTCTGGACACTCTTCGGGCTGATCCCTTCGGGGCACCGCAGGTTCTACTGCCGGTGACACCAGAGTTTGGGGTTTTGTGGTGCTGGGGTCATCACGAAGAGCTGCTGATGCCCCCCACACCATCTCTCGCCCCCAGTGTTGAGCTGGGGTCCTTCTGCTGCCTGGTTGAGAGTCCTGAGGGTTTTCTCTGGTGGCTCTCAGTGGGTTTCAGGGGCCTCAGGAGCAGTTTTGGGGTGAAGCCTCTCGGGGGGGGGGAGCCCTGTGGGTGCCCCCTAACGTGTGGGTGTTTCCTCCCCACCCCGTGGACCCCGCTGCGGCCCAGGTGATCCGCAGGGGCTGGCTGACCATCAACAACATCAGCATCATGAAGGGGGGCTCCAAGGAGTACTGGTTCGTGCTGACAGCCGAGTCCCTCTCCTGGTACAAGGACGAGGAGGTGGGTCCCAGGGGGCCGTGGGGCGCTTGGGATCCCACTGTGTCCATCTGCTGTTGAAGGGCAGCTCTGGTGCCGGCAGAGGCACCCAGAGCACCCACAGTCCCTGTCCTGGTGGCTCCTTTGGCCTCACCCAAAGGGAGACGGGATGGGGTGGGGTGGGGTGGGATGGGATGAGATGGGTTGCAATGGGATGGGGCCCGTGTGGCCCTCTTGGCACGACCCCGCTCCCGCCGGCAGGAGAAGGAGAAGAAGTACATGCTGCCACTGGACAACCTGAAGATCCGCGACGTGGAGAAGGGCTTCATGTCCAACAAGCACGTCTTCGCCATCTTCAACACCGAGCAGAGGTGACGCAGTCCCTGCTTCCCAGACCCCCTGCGGCAGAATTTGGGGTCTGTGCTGGGGCTTTGCTGCAGGGGTCCCGCTTCCCGCAGTGTGGCTGCCCCCGTTCGATCAGGATGCAGCCACAGCTGCCCCGTTGGCTGTTTCTGTCCGTACCTGCTGCTCCGGCAGACGTTTGCCGGCGGCACAGTCCAGGCTTCCAACGTCTGCTGGACACTTCCCCGGGCCTCTGACTGGGGGCCGCTCTGCCACTGTTTACGTCTAGACACCCGGCATCCGGTCGGATACTGGCCGGTGACTTCAGCCCAGATGCAGCTTTGCCAGCTCTGGGATCCAGATACCTGGTGTTCTGTTGGGTGCTGCATCGGGATCCCCCTCTCCCATCAGATCCCCAGTGTTTCCATCTGGATCCCCCCGTCCCATCACGTTTGCCAGTGTTTCCACCTGGACACCAGATGCTCTCCGGATCTTTGCCGATGTTTCTATCCCAAAGGATCTGGTGGCCGCTTTGGAGTCTCCCCAGCGCCGAGGGATCTGCGGTGCCGGTCCCAGCTCACCACCGGCTCCGCTCCTCCCTTTGCCAGGAACGTGTACAAGGATCTCCGTCAGATTGAGCTGGCCTGTGACTCCCAGGAGGACGTGGACAGCTGGAAGGCTTCGTTCCTCCGGGCCGGAGTTTATCCCGAGAAAGACCAAGTAAACACCAGTTGCCACCTTCTCCTGGAGCTCCACCTGCAGGAGCTTTCGGAGCCGCTGGCTCAGAGCCTGGTGGTCCCAGTAGGCTCTGGGGTGCCCTGGGAAAACCCAGCAGGGGAAGATCCGCTCATTGTCTGTCTGGGCCCCAGTCGAACCCTGTTTCCATAGTGGGAAGTGAGATGGGGCGGCCGGGACAGGGAATCGGAGCGGAGCAGTGACCACTGTCCCCCCGCTCCCGCCCCACAGACGGAGAGCGAGGATGGAGCCCAGGAAAACACCTTCTCCATGGACCCGCAGCTGGAGCGGCAGGTGGAGACCATCCGCAACCTGGTTGACTCCTACGTCGGGATCATCAACAAGTCCATCCGGGACCTCATGCCAAAGACCATCATGCACCTCATGATCAACAACGTGAGCCCTGAGCCACCGGCTGCTGCGCGGCGGGGGGCTGGGCGAGGGGGTCGGGGGTCCTGGCCCTTGCAGGAGGCCTCAGCATGGCCGTGGAGTGGTGGGTCATCAGTTGGGGTCACCATGGGTGGGCCAAGGCTGTGTGTCCATGTCTGGGGCCGTGAGGGCCGAGTCAGCAGGGCTGGTCAGTTGGGGTCCTGGCGCTGAGCCCATGCCCTTGTCCCCAGACCAAGGACTTCATCCACTCGGAGCTGCTGGCCTTCCTGTACTCGTCGGGCGACCAGAGCAGCCTGATGGAGGAGTCAGCCGACCAGGCGCAGCGGCGCGACGACCTGCTGCGTATGTACCACGCGCTCAAGGAGGCCCTCAGCATCATCGGCGACATCAGCACCAGCACCGTCTCCACCCCGGTGCCGCCGCCCGTCGACGACACCTGGCTGCAGGGCGGGGGTGGCCACAGGTGGGGCTG
>VXBP01008150.1:62721-92695 GCA_013400115.1 Rhinopomastus cyanomelas
TGGTTTGGGGTCTCTGGCCCCAGTTGTGGGGGAATCTCTGGCCCCTGGTTTGGGTCGAATCAGCCGAGCTTTCGGGGCGCAGTTTCCCCTACCTGGCTCCCCGCTAACCCCAAGCCCCCTGCCCCGCAGTTCTACGGGTACCTGTCGCAGCAGCAGAACATGATGCAGGACTACGTGCGGACAGGCACCTACCAGAGGGCCATCTTGCAGAACCACAGCGACTTCAAGGACAAGGTGGGGGGCGCTGGAGCTGGGTTGGGGGGCTTTTGACCTGCTTTGTGGTTTCAGGGTTTTTTTGGGGGGTACTTGCCCTGTTTTGAGGGGAATGGACCTGCTGGGGGGGTGTGTAGTTTTGGGAGATTGATTTGGATTGTTTTTAATTAACCCCCCAGTTTCCCTGGAGGGGGTTGGTGGGTTTTGGGAGTGTTTGTGGTGGTTTTTTGGGGGTGTTTTATGGGGTTTGGGGAGTTCATGGCGCTATCTTGTTTGTCTGTGGGGTTTTTTGAATTTACATTGTTCTTTTGCAGTTTTTGGGGTTTTGGGAGGGTTATAGAGTTTTTTGTGGGGTTTTGGGGGGTTTCTGGGGAGTTCATGGGATTTTCTGGGTGTCTTGCTTCTCTTGTTGGTTTTTCACCATCTCCTGTCCGATGCCCTTTCCCAGATCGTCCTGGATGTCGGCTGCGGCTCCGGGATTCTCTCGTTCTTCGCAGCACAGGCCGGGGCCAGGAAGATCTATGCGGTGGAGGCCAGCACCATGGCCCAGCACGCTGAGGTGAGCCTGGGCATTAGGGTCATCCCCCCCTTGCTGTGGGGCTGCTCCTCTCTCTCCAAACACCCTGCTATCCCCTGGTTGGGGTTTGCTGGGGGTTTTCTGAGGGACCTTTTTCTAATGAGGTAACTGTTGTGGGTTTAGGCGTTTGTGGGGGGCTAACAAGTCTTTGTTTAGGGGGTTTTGTGGGTTTCCTCTCCTGAGATTCTTGGAGCTGTTAATAGGGTGTTTAGAGGGGAGTTGGATTCCTCTTAGGTTCTGGTGAAGAGCAACAACCTGACAGAGCGGATCGTGGTGATCCCGGGCAAGGTGGAGGAGGTGTCGCTGCCCGAGCAAGTGGACATCATCATCTCGGAGCCCATGGGCTACATGCTGTTCAACGAGCGTATGCTCGAGAGCTACCTGCACGCCAAAAAGTACCTGAAACCCAGCGGTGAGACCTGCAGCCACCCCACAGAGCTCTGTTCCTCTGGGAGTGGGGCTGTGGCTCTCTACAGGTTCAGACAGAGGGTTCCCCAGCAGGGATGGGGGTTCCTGGCAGAGTCTACTGATCTGCTGGACCCCATGAGCCCAGGGAGGAGACTGGAGGGGGTCTCCAGTACCCTGAGGGGTCCCTGGTAGCTCAAGGGCTTCCATCCCCGTCTGGGTGTGAGGCTGGGGGACCCTACAAACTCAGGGAGAGGAGATTCTGGTGACCTGAGGGGAGCTTTCTCCCGCTTCAGCCAGCTCGTGCAAGCCTGAGGAGGGGGCTTAGTGGGTTCCCCCCTATTTCCGCCCCTGCAGGTAACATGTTCCCCACCATCGGCGATGTCCATTTGGCCCCGTTTACGGACGAGCAGCTCTACATGGAGCAGTTCACCAAAGCCAACTTCTGGTGGGTCCTGCCCCGGGATGGGGTTGTCTGGAGCTTCACCCCCTCCCCACCTCATAACCCGCCCCCTCCAACGGCAGGTACCAGCCTTCCTTCCACGGCGTCGACCTCTCTGCCCTCCGTGGAGCTGCCGTCGACGAGTACTTCCGGCAGCCCGTGGTGGTGAGCGGCCCCCGCCCCCAGGAATGGATGGGGGGTGATCGATTATGGGGGGAGTGATCGATTATGGGGGTGCTCGGATGTTTAAAGCCCCCTCCCCCTTTATTTCTTTCCTCTTCCCCCAGGACACCTTCGACATCAGGATTTTGATGGCCAAGTCCGTCAAGTACACAGTGAACTTTCTAGAAGCCAAGGAAGGCGACTTGCACAGGTTGGGCCAGGGGGCACCCCACAAACCTCTGTAGAGACCCCCAGGAGTGTCAGTTGTAACTCCCCCACTTTCTCTGGGTCCCCCAGGATAGAAATACCCTTCAAGTTCCACATGCTGCACTCGGGGCTGGTCCACGGGCTGGCCTTCTGGTTCGACGTCGCCTTCATCGGCTCCATGTAAGGGTGGACTGGGGAAAGGGGATGGGGACTGGGAGGTTTGGGGTCCTCACCCCCACCTTGCGATTCTTTTCCCTTCCCAGAATGACTGTCTGGCTCTCGACGGCCCCCACGGAGCCACTGACCCACTGGTACCAGGTCCGGTGCCTCTTCCAGTCGCCCCTCTTCGCCAAAGCCGGCGACACCCTCTCAGGAACCTGTCTCCTCATCGCCAATAAGAGGTGAGGGGGTACTGGGAGGGGTCCTCGGCACCCTGCTGACCCCCCCACTTCTCCACTGAACCCCACACGAGGACTTTCATTGGAGCTGCTGTCCTGGTTTTGCCTCTGGACAGGAGGCAGTGGCTCTGCAAGGTGGGGGGGGTTGTCCCAGTTTGAACTGGGAGGGGGTACAGGTTGCTCCAAGGAGGCAGGGCAGTTTGATTCTGGGGGGGATTCTGCCCCAGTTTGAGCCAGGGGTGGGTTCAGTTTGGGGCTGGGATGGGGGCTGTGACCCAGTTTGAACTATGAGGGGGATTTCAGTTTACTTGGAGTGTGCCCCTGCCCCAGTTTGAACTGGGAGATCACCTAGCTTCCTCTTGGGGGGGCCCTGCCCCAGTTTCCTCCCCGTATTTATCTCTCAGGGTGGGGCCGTCCGCGACCCAGATACCAGCAACATCCCTTGAGGCTGGGATTTAGGGGGTGGAGGGTCAGGACCCCTTCCCCCCCCACAGGCAAAGTTTGGGTTCCCTGGGTAGCATTTAGCATCCGGGGGGGTCTCACCCCTCGTCCCCCCCCAGACAGAGCTACGACATCAGCATCGTGGCCCAGGTGGACCAAACGGGCTCCAAATCCAGCAACCTCCTGGATCTGAAAAACCCCTTCTTCAGGTGGGTTTGTGTGGGGTGGGAGGGGGTGATGGGAGCCGCCCGGAACCCCCTCAAACCTGACTGTCCCCCACTTTTTTCCAGATACACCGGGACAACCCCTTCGCCCCCCCCGGGCTCCCACTACTCCTCACCCTCTGAGAACATGTGGAACACGGGAGGGGCCTACAACATGAGCAGTGGGATGGCTGTGGCCGGTGGGTCTTTGTTGGTGGGGAGGGTCGTTACCTGCCCCGGGATAGGACATGGAGTTAGAGGGGGGTTAAGTTGATTTTTGGGGTTGCCCCCCATGTCTTCGGGCTGTGCCAGGGGTGCCAGCAGCCTATGACCTCAGCAGCGTCATCAGTGGCAGCTCCAACGTCGGCCACAACAACTTGATCCCACTGGGTGAGGGGTTGAGGGATGGATTTAGGGGTCTTGGGGGTGGAGTTTGGGGCTGGAGGGGTGATTTGGGGCTGGGGTGGAAGTATGGGGTCTGGCAGGGAGATTTGGGGCTGGGGGGTGGAAATCTTGGGTCTAGGGGTTGGGATTTGGGGATCTAGGGGTGGGGTTTGGGGCTGGAGAGGGGGATTTGGGGCTGGGGTGGAAATGTGGGGTCTGGCAGGGAGATCTGGGGCTGGGGGGTGGAAATCTTGAGTTGGGGATTGAGAGGGGAAGATCTGGGGCCTGGGATTGAGGGGGGCTTTGAGGCTTTTGGAGGGGGAGATCTGGGTCTGGCAGGTCTAGACGAGGGGGATTTGGGGGTCTGGGTCTAGGGGTGCACCTCAAAGCCTGGGGGGTGCAATTTGAATCNGGGGTTTTTTAGGGTGAAGTTGTGTGTTGGGGGGGGGGCGATTCAACCTCTGGGGGGTGGAATCATGATGGGGGGGGCAGGAGGAGGCTGGAATGTACCAAAAACTCCTGGTTTTGCCCCGTTGGAGGGGGTAGGACTGCCCCCCCCCCCCCAAAATAGCTCCCCTGTTCTTTGCTCGCCCCTTCCTCAAGGAGGGGGGAGGGCAGAGCAGTGGGGACCCCCCCACCTTTTTTGGGGGGGAGGGGGTTAGGAAGTAGCAGAGCTGCTGTTTTTTTGGCTGTTAGTCCTAAATAAATGGGAGGGTTTCCAAGGACTGCGCCCCCTGCTTGGCTTCCACAGCCCCCCTGCAAGTCCAGTGACCCCCCCACAAATATTCCTGTGATGGCTCCCCCCAGTTCCAGTAACCACCAACATCCCCCCGCTGGAAGTGGCAGCAGGATCCTGGTATGGGGGGAACCCCCCTTCANGGGAAGATCTGGGGCCTGGGATTGAGGGGGGCTTTGAGGCTTTTGGAGGGGGAGATCTGGGTCTGGCAGGTCTAGACGAGGGGGATTTGGGGGTCTGGGTCTAGGGGTGCACCTCAAAGCCTGGGGGGTGCAATTTGAATCTGAGGGGGATCCTCACTCCTCCTCCCCACCCCCTCCCCAGCCAACACTGGCATCGTGAACCACACCCACTCCANGGACCTACCCGGCTGCTGGGGGGAGACCTAAATCACGATGAGGGGGTGGTCATAGGGACCCCCCAAAGCCCCAGCACCTTCCAAGGACTCCCCAGAGAGCTCCCCAAACCCTGGGAAAGGCCCAGCAGGAGATCATGGCCTCCAGTAGCAGCCCAGTTGCTCAGGCCGAGGGCCATAAGGTCAAGCGTAGCTGAGTTGCGGGAACTGAACTGGAGCGGGGAGGTGTTACCAGCCTCTTCTGGCTCTGGCGGGGACACGGGGNGCAGTGGGCAGAGCAGCGCCGCCTCCAGCACCCACTATCCCCTCAACAACCAGTTCACCATGGGGGGGGCTGCCATCTCCATGGCCTCCCCCATGTCCATCACCACCAATACCATGCACTATGGCAGCTAAGGGCCCCTCGGGCCCCCTGGCGCCAGCACAACCAAAACAAGGGGTGACCCCCTCCCTCCCCCAAGCAGCACCCCCCCTAAGAAGCTCCAGACCCTCCTGCCTGACGCTGCCAGAGCTGGANCTCCTGGTTTCGGCTCTCGCTCCCCTCCCTTTCCCGGTCCCCTCCTCTCACCTTCTGGCCCGGCCGCCTGCGGCCCCCTGGAGGAGGTGCCGCACTATCCGTTCGTATTTACGTCCCCCCGGGCCCCGATCCTCTTCCACAGTAGTTCCCTCCGCCGGCGGTTCCCCGAGGTCCGTCCCTATTTAACGCCCCCTCGTGCCCGCTCACAAGGGTTCCCCACCACCACCGGTGGTTCCGCCTGTTCCGTCGCTGGATCCGTCCCGGCGGGAACTGCTTCCGGTAATGGCGGCAGCCGGGGGGCGCCGCGGCCTCTGGAGCCGCCTCAAGGAGACTCGAATCGGTGCGGGGGGGGCCTGCAGGGAGGCCGGGGCGGAGGGTGTCAATAGGAACCCCGGGGAGGGAGAGGCGGGCGAGGCGGGAGCGGTTTGGACCTGGGTGGAAGTGGGACATCGAGGCTCTGGGGGTCACTGGGGCTGCGGGAGGGGCAGCCGGTTCCCCCGGGTCCAATAAAGGGGTCTGGGGAATAATTTGGGGCAGGCCGGACCCACTGGGTTGATTTGGGGGGCAGCCAGGACTCCTGACAGGGGCATGACCCCAACATTCCCGGGTTTACTTGAGAGGAGGGGCACACTCAGGAGGCAATAGTGGAGTCTGGGATGGAGGAGCAGCTTTGACTTCCAATTATATGGGGTCACCTGGGGGGCAGCTAGGCCCAGAGCAGGGACTGAGTTTTTGGGGGGTCCTAGAGAGTTATGGGGGCATCCACAGCATTTGAAGTTTGAGGGATACATAGAACTAAGGGGGGTGGTTTCTGGGGTCCCACAGGGTTTTGGGGGTCCCATAGGTGTTGGGATTTAGGAGGTTCCTAGGGGAGTTGGGTTTTGAGGGCCTTAACCCTTTTGGTGAGATTTGATAGTACTTGCTGGCTCAGTGAGGTTTCCTTGGGGGTTCCCACTCCCTTCTACTCCTACTTTTCCCCATCCTCCCCTTCCCAGGCCGCTGGTGCCGGGCCCTACTCCAGGACTACTCCTCCGCCACCCGTGAGACAGTAGCCGACATCCGCTGCCACCCCGTCGCCTCTTCAGCCGCCTTGGCAGCTGTTGCCGCCACCGCTGCCATCATCTCTGCAGTCCCAACCTCTGAATCCTTCGAATCGGCCACTGTCGAAGCTGCTGTCTCATTGCTGCTCCTTTCCCCCAGCACCCGCAGCCCCAGTGCTGACCGGCACGTCCAGCACCTGCTGCAGCGCCGTGAAGCCGGCCGCCTGAGGTACCAGCACCTCGGCATAGCAGCGGTGATTTACGAAGCCCCCCACCATCACGAGGCAGCTCTTTATGCCGCCCGGTGCCACCACCTCCAGCCACGCTGGCGGGAGCTGCCAGGGAGGCTGCTGGACATTGGGTTTTGCGGCCGCTGGTGGGTTCTGGCGGCTCATTTGCGACACCAGGATGTTAATGAGGAGGAGTTTGCTCGATTACCGCCGCGGCTCCAGCGGATTGAGCGGCACCACCTGCACTCAGAGCAGAATGAGAGGCTTTTCCTAGAGAAGTTCCAGCCTGTCGTCCTCTCTGATGAGGAGATCCGCAAAGCTGAGAGCGAGGAAGTGGCGACGACAACGCCGGGATGAGATGGGGGGCCATGAGACCCCCCTCAAACTCCCCCTGGGGTCACCAAACCCTTTGTCACCTGCTGCTGTCCATTAAGTCTTCATTGATTTGTTAGTGATCACCAATCAGTGTGAGGGAGTTTGGGGGGTTCTGAGCCTCAAACGACAGGCTGGTGCCAAATTAAATTAAATTTTGGGGTTTTTTGTCTAGTTTCTACTCTAATTATCGAGATGATTAATTAGTGCTGGGGCAGAAGAGGCTGTTGGTGATCAGCTGCTTGTGCGTCCACGCAGGCTGTTGATCAAGGTGGTGGTCACTGATTGGGTTCTGATTTATTCCAGTTTTTAATTCATCACTAAAACTATTTAATTTGTTAAATTACAACTTAATTAATTACTTAAATTAGTTCTATCCAAAAGGAGGTTTTGGGTAATTTCCGTTAATCGCAGATGGGCTGGTTTGTGGGAGATTCAGATGCCCCGGGCCCCCCCCTCCGTCGGCCCCAGGGGGTTGGGATCAGACAGGTACACAACGTTTATTAAAATTCGGTGAAATCACCCCAGAAGGCCCCATCCAGGGGCCCCCTCAGCACGAGAGGCTTCCCCAACCCCCAGGGCACCCCCCCTCCACAGCCCCTCGGCCCCTCCCCTAAACCGCAGTGCAGCGCTCACTGCGCACGCGCGGAGCTGGCTAAATCCCCGCCCCCCGCTCCATTCTCTCGTCTCCCATTGGCCGTTTTCTGGAGCCGCGCGGGGCTCATTGGCTGCACCCTCTGTTGATTGACAAAAGACGGGAGAGGGGGAAGGGGCGGGAAACCAGCACAGGCAACGGCGCCTCCCATTGGCCTCCTCACGGAGAAGGGGCGTGGCCTGGCTTCCTATCCCACGGCCTTGCTGTGCCTTCTTCTATTGGCCAAGCGTCTACGCGCTCCCGGCAATAGCAGCACAGTAGGGAGGGACTAGATGGGCGTTGTGCGATACCATTGGCTGGCTCTGAGGAAGGGGAGGGGTAGCGGTACGGCGTCGCTCCCTCAGGCGGCGGCTGCAGCGGCTCCTTTGTTCACAACCCCCTCCCGGTAAAACGGGGCCAGGATGGAGGCAGCGAGCGGTGAGAGACCGGGCGGAGGCAGTGGCTGGGGTGGGGGGAAGGACGGTGGCCCCAGAGGGTCACGGAAGCGTGGCGACCCTGGGAGTTGGGGGCGTTCGGGCCTCCCTCTCCCGGAGCGTCTATCGTGGCTCCTCCGGGTGTTTTCAGGCTCCGGAGACAGGAACCCCCCCCCCCGCCTTTTCCTTCAGCAGCCCCCGTCCCGATCTCCCAACTTCTTCCCTTCCCCCTCCCCCCATTTTCAGTCTTTCAGCAGCTCCCTCGCATTCTACAGCCCTCTCTCCGTTAATCTCCGGCTNAAGATGAGAAAAGTCGGGTTTGGGCCACCCCCTCGAGGGAGAGGGTTTGAGTGGCCCAAAAGTGAATAAAATGGAGTAAGTTGGGTAAAATAGACCAAAGTTCAAGCAAAAATTCAGCAAAACAGAATGAAATTTAGAAGTGGTTGGATGAAATGGGGTGAAATCTATCAAAATCAAATAAAAATAGAAGAAAACCTAACAAAGTTAACTAAAAACACAATGAAATTGAACAAAACGGGGCCACAACTGAAAAAACTCAGTAAAAATCAGCTGCAAATTGGAAACGTTGAATTCAAAACAGAGGAATGAATTGAATAAACTGGAGAGAAATTAAAAAATAAACAGTTGAAAGTCAAACAAAGAATGGAAAACTGACAGTTAATGAAAAGTTGCTCCGACTGAAATCAACCCAGATTAAAAAGACTTTTCCCTGGGGGCTGCCCCTCTGCCCTCAAACCGGCATGAAAGCCCTCAGCGCTGGGCCAAGCACTGCTAAACAATTGATGAAGGACCCAAACTGATGGACAAAGCCCCTTCTCCCACATTCAGGGGCTCTGAGCGATTCCCCAGCCCTTAGTTGCTGACTTTTTCTGGTTTTTTGGGGAAAACTCCCAATTTTCCAGCCTCTGCCGGTGGATTTTGTTCAATTAAATCAATTCCCACCTCTCCCAGCCCCTAAATCGCCTCCCAGTGACCCAGATTTCCCCCAGAACCATCACATTTTGGGTCAAGATTTGACGCTTTCAGGATCAATTAATTGCCGGGTTCTTTATTTCCCTCCTGGGCAGCTTCATGGTGAAAAGTCATTGTCACGGTGGTGCCGGGGCTGCCGGCGATTCTCTGCAATCCGGAGCCTCATGTTCATAGGTAGGAGTTGGGATTTTGGAGGGGTCCCTTTGCTCCTGGGGGATCTCTTTGTCTCTGGGAGGGTCCTTCGCCAGGGAATGGCAGCGCTGACTGAAAATGGAGGGGCTTTGCTTTAGGTTGCCGCAGCCATTGCAGCTCAACCGCAGAGAATCTCCCGACGCTGTAAAACCCCTTGAAATTTCCATGGCAAAGCTGGATTTGATTTTGGGGGGGTTTCCATCCCCTGGGAGGGGCAACAGGAGGGGGAAATGGGGGATTTTTGGTTTAAATTGCTGCAGCCTGTAGGGCTTAACCCCAAAATACTTCCTGATCTTATAAATTCCCTTGAAACCTGCTCTTTTTTGGAGTTTTCTGTGGAACAGCCTGATCAAACGGCCCCGAAAGGCCTCGCTACCCCTTGCCCCACCACTCATTAGTGGCTCTTAGGGCCCCCGTCTTCCTCTGCCGTGGAACAGGGACAGTTCCCTGGAGCAGAAAGGACTGGAGTGAGGGGTGAATCCCATATGAAGTTGAGTTACCCTTTCAGAAACTGGAATTTGGGCTCTCAACTGCCCCTCCCCACCTCTGACAGACCCTGAATGGGTTAAATCAGGGGATTTGCACCTTTGCTTCTGGAAGAAACAGACAGAGCAGACTGGGATGGAGCGACACCCTGGCCCTGGGATCACCCCACTCTGGATGCCCTTTGTGGTATCTCTGCTGCCACTCAAGCCCCATTAACCCCTTAAAACTGATCCCAGTCCCAGTTGGTACTGCAGAGGTGGGAAAGGGCAGGAAGCTCACGGTTCAGCCGGAGAGTCACTGGAGCCTCAGTGGGAGCTTTTCCCCTCCCAGCAGCTCTGACCTTGCAATTTCTTGCCCCCTTAGCCCAAATTTCATGCAGCCCAGGGCTTCTCCCAGTTCAACACCAGCAGCAAATGGGCTAAACGAACCAGAAATTCCAGCTTCTTGTGGAAGGCCACCAGTCCCAGAATCTGTGTGGTTTTGATGTTTCCCTGTCTGGGATTTTCACACTTAACACTGTCTGTGATCTTCCCCTTAACCCTGGTTGGGGTTGGACTTGGGGAAAAGGTTGGAGGTTTCTGGGTCTTTTCCAACATAAAGGAGTCCAGAATTCCCTGGTTCTGTAGCCTCCCATTCCCCAATTTTCTGGTTCCACAACACCCTGAGTTTCCAGTTCCACGATTCGCCAGATCTGGGAATCTGCAGTTCCCCAGTTCCACCATTTCCCAGTCCCACAGTTCTGAGATTCCTCGGTTCCCTGATTCCTTGACTCTCTGATTTATTGACTCTGCCCTTCTCTCAGTTCCCCGATTCCCAGATTTCCCAATTCCTGGGTTACTTGGTTTCCTGAGTCCCTGATTCCTCTGTTCACAGGTTTCCCCACTCCCCCATTTCTTGATTCCCAGATTTCCCAGTTCCCTGGTTCTCTGATTCCCTGATCTCTCCATTTGCTAATACCCAGATTCCCCAATTCCTTGAGTTCCCATTTTCCCGATTCCTTAATTCCCAGATGTCCCAGTCCCCCTTCCTTGTCACTCCTGACCTCTTCGGTCTCTTTCCCATCCCCAGGAGCAGCTCCCCTCTCCGGCTGAAGATGTCGACTCCAGACCCTCCGCTGGGAGGGACCCCCCGGCCAGGGCCATCTCCAGGGCCAGGGCCGTCTCCGGGGGCTCTGCTGGGCCCCAGCCCTGGCCCCTCTCCAGGCTCTGCTCACAGCATGATGGGCCCCAGCCCCGGCCCCCCTTCAGCCGGCCACCCACTGCCCCCCCAGGGTCCCCCCAGCTACAGCCAGGACAACCTTCACCCCCTGCACAAGGTGAGGTGGGGCTGGGGGAACCTCAGTGGCTCTAGGGGTGCCCCAAGGATTCGGGGGCACCCAGTGGGATCTGGGCACAGCCCAAGGCGTCTGGATGTACCTCAAGGGCTCTGCAGCACTCAACAGGCTCCAGGGGTGTACCTACAGGGCTTTGGGTGTGTCCCAAGAGTTCTGGGGGTACCTGACATGTTCCTTGTCTGATCATTACCCCTGTTTCCAGCTTCTTTCAGCCGAGGTTCAAGTTCTTTTCCCTTTTCCCCTTTCCCAGCCCATTTTTGGGTCCCTTCTCCATTCTCAGCTGTCCTGGCCCAGACAGCTGCTGGGGTTCTTCTCCATAGTCACCTTTCCCACCCCATTTCCTCACAGTCCCCTGGTCCCCCGTTCTCTCCATTTCATACCCAGTTGTTCCCTGTTTCCAATCGATTTTTCCAGTGATTTCTGCCCCCTCCATCACATTGCCTGTTTTCCCTTTTCTCACGTGTTTTCCACCTGGGTTCTCTCCTGCAGCCCCTGGACTCGCTGCACGAGAAGGGCCTGACGGATGACCCCCGCTACGGGCAGATGAAGGGGATAGGGATGCGAGCAGGGGCTCACACGGGGATGGGCCCTCCCCCCAGCCCCATGGACCAGCACTCGCAAGGTTGGTGCTTTCTTGGGGAAAAGCCTGACCTGGGGGATTTTGGGGCTTCCTACAGAGAGAATCTAGCGTAAAGTCACTAGAGAAGGCGGAACAGGGGGGAGACTTGAGTGTTGGCCCCTTCCTTGCCTTCTCTGGCCCCTTCCCCTCCTCCTTCTCTGGCCCCTTCTTTCTCCTTCCCCTTCCCCACCTCCTTCTCCAGCCCCTCCATGTCCATCCCTGACCCCAGAACTCAAGGTGGGGCCTCCCTAGAGCTCTTCCAGCTCTCCTGACCCTCCTCATCACCTCCTCCGGACTCTCTCCACCAGTTCCTTGAGTTGAGGCCTCTCCAGAACTGAGTCTGGGGGTGGTTTCTACCCCTTTGTCTTTACTTTGGGGTTGAACTTAGGGCTCACTGGTGCTGCTGGGTCTGACCCCAGTCCTCCCCATCCCCTGCAGGTTACCCGTCGCCCCTGGGTGGCTCTGAACACGCTTCCAGTCCCGTCCCAGCCAACGGGCCCTCCTCCGCCTCCCAGCTCCCCTCTGGGCCCACTGGGGTGCCCCTGGACGGCAGTGACCCCCAAGCTTTGGGGCAGCAGAACCGCGGCCCCACGCCCTTCAACCAGAACCAGTTGCACCAGCTGCGGGCGCAGATCATGGCCTACAAGATGCTGGCAAGGGGGCAGCCCCTGCCCGAGCACCTGCAGATGGCCGTGCAGGGCAAGCGCCCCATGCCCGGCATGCAGCAGCAGATGCCCACTCTACCTCCACCCTCTGTCTCGGCTACTGGACCAGTCCAGGGACCAGTCCAGGGGCCTGGACCAGGACCAACCCCCCCAAACTACAGCAGACCTCACGGTGAGCACCGGGACCCTCTCTGTGTCCCACCTTGGCCAGCTTAACCTGGGATCTGGACCCCCGTGCTGCCTTTTCCCCACAGTCCAGCCCATCCTGCTGGTTTTCTGAGGGCTGGGGGCTGGGGCAGGGGTTTTGGGGTGGGTTTGAGGTGTGGTTGAGGGGTGCTTGCAAAAGCCAGTCGCACCCTCCCCAGACAGCTGCTGGTTATCAGCACTGGGCAGGGAGTTAATTTTTCTTTCCCTTCGGTTCTCCCTGTTTTGTTTCTTATCGCCTTTCGCTCTCCATCCTCTCCCCGCCCCCTTTTGCTGTCCCTTTCTGACCCTTCAGGTATTGGAGGGCCTAACATGCCCCCTCCCGGACCCTCAGGAGTTCCCCAAGGCATGCCGGGGCAACCCCCTGGTGGCCCCCCCAAGCCCTGGCCAGAAGGTGAGAACCGATGTACCCCGCCTTGAACTTCCCCTACCCCCCCCCCGAGCCCTGTTAAACCCTGTGATCTCATTATGAGCTGCCAGTTAACAGCCAGGACAGGGCCGGTCTGTTGGAGCTAATGTGTTGGTGGGTTTCCCCCCTGCAGGCCCCCTGGCCAATGCCGCAGCCCCCACGAGCACCCCACAGAAGCTGATCCCCCCGCAGCCCACGGGACGCCCCTCACCCGCCCCCCCTGCGGTGCCGCCGGCTGCATCACCCGTGATGCCGCCACAGACGCAGTCGCCTGGGCAGCCGGCACAGCCGGCCCCGATGGTGCAGCTGCACCAGAAGCAGAACCGCATCACCCCCATCCAGAAACCCCGGGGCCTTGATCCTGTGGAGATCCTGCAGGAGAGGGAGTACAGGTAGGGCTTTGGCCTCCCTCGGCTGACTCTTCGTCCTACCCTGTAGCTGAGGGAGGAGGACTCCTGGCCCAGGTTGCCCAGAGGAGCCTCATCCTTGGAACCATCCCAGGTCAGATTGGCTCAGCCTGTTTCAGTCAGGGGTTCCCATCTCCATGTGGGGAGGGAAGTGAACTTGAAAGGTCCCTTCCAATCCCACACCGTCCTGGGGTTCTTCAGGATTGCAACGTCCCAGAGTGCTTTGGTTTGGAAGAGATGTCTCAAGGTCATCTCGTCCAGTCCCTGTTGCCAGGAGTCTCCACCCTGAGCCGGGGCTGTCCTCCACAGCTTCTCCCAAGCTCCTTCCTCCCATCTCCTTCCTCCTCCACAGGCTGCAAGCCCGCATTGCCCACCGGATCCAAGAGCTGGAAAACCTTCCTGGCTCCCTTGCCGGTGACCTGAGAACCAAAGCGACCATCGAACTCAAAGCCCTGAGGCTGCTCAACTTCCAGCGCCAGGTGAGGCCTCAGGCCAGGGCCGGGGGAAGGTGGGCTCCATTCGCTCCTCAGAATTCCCAGCCTGACTGGACTCCCCCATCCTCTTCCTCCTGCCCGCCAGCTGCGCCAGGAGGTGGTAGTGTGCATGAGGCGGGACACGGCGCTGGAGACAGCCCTCAATGCCAAGGCCTATAAGCGCAGCAAGCGGCAGTCCCTGCGCGAGGCCCGCATCACCGAGAAGCTGGAGAAGCAGCAGAAGATCGAGCAGGAGCGCAAGCGCCGGCAGAAGCACCAGGTCAGCTGCTGCTCAGCTGGCTGGGAACTGGTGGGGCTGAAGGGCTCTGGGGAGACACTTCTCTGAGTAAAGAAGGACCCTTGTTGTTGGGTCTAGATCCTGGCTGGGGGTCCAGGAGGGCAATTTTTGCCCTTCAGTGGCCCCTTGCCGGCCTCTCCATGTCCACTGACCCTTGGTTGGCCCCTACGTGGCCATTCGGCTTTTGGTTGGCACTGCCATGGCTGTTAGTTGACCCTCAGACAATGGTTGTTGGGCCTGTAGAGCCCTTCCGACCTCAGCATTCCGTGGAGTCTAGGAGACATCGCTTTCCCTCACTCCCACTGGCCCGAGTCCCTGACGCAGCCCTGTTCCCCACAGGAGTACCTCAACAGCATCTTGCAGCACGCCAAGGACTTCAAGGAGTACCACCGCTCCATCACCGGCAAGATCCAGAAGCTGACCAAGGCAGTGGCCACCTACCACGCCAACACTGAGCGCGAGCAGAAGAAGGAGAACGAGCGCATTGAGAAGGAGCGGATGCGCCGCCTCATGGTGGGTGGGAGGGTGGCTGGGTGCTCCCCGGGGTCTCTTCTCGCTCGGGCGGCGGGTCCCAGCTTCCCTGCCCCGTGTCCCGCAGGCTGAGGACGAGGAAGGCTACCGCAAGCTCATTGACCAGAAGAAGGACAAGCGCTTGGCCTACCTGCTGCAGCAGACAGATGAGTACGTGGCCAACCTTACAGAGCTAGTGCGACAGCACAAGGCCGCGCAGGTGGCCAAGGAGAAGAAAAAGAAGAAGAAAAAGAAGGTGGGTTGGGGAATCACTTGGCCAAGGTGCCGGTTCCTTCCAGTTCAGTTCTGGTGGTTCCTTCTGGTTCGGTTCCAGCAGTTCCTTCCGGTTCTATTGTTTCCTTCCGACTCCTTCACTTTCTTGGGTGCTGGTTTGATATTTTCCTCCAGTCCCTTCCTAGCGGTTCCTCCCAGTCTGGTTCTGGTGGCTCCATCATTACTTCAGGCAACAGTTCCAGTGGCTCTTCCCAGTTCTGTTCCATCATTTTCTTGGGCAGTGGCTCCTCCCAGTTCTGTCCCTCCTGGTTCCTTGGGTTCTGGCGGTTCCCCCCTGGTTCTGTTCCAGCAGCTCTGGGTTTCCTGGGGCTCTGGCTCTGGTTTCGATCGGATCCGTTCCCTTTGGCACTGACCATCCTCTCCCTCCCCTTGCAGAAGGCGGAAAATGCCGAAGGGCAGACCCCAGCCATCGGCCCCGACGGGGAGGTGAGTCTGACTCTTCTCGTTCAGATCCCGCTCCGTGCCGGGAGGAACTGAGCCTTCGCTGTCGCTGTGGGATGGAGCTGCTACATCGAGATTTCCTTTCTTGCCCCACAAATTTTCTCTTTGAGCTCAGACCCAGCCCTGGTGCCACCAGCCAAACCCCAACTCCTCACCCCAACCCTGCCTGTGACCCCAAACCACCTTTAACCCCACAGCCACTGGACGAGACTAGCCAGATGAGTGACCTCCCGGTCAAGGTGATCCACGTGGAGAGCGGGAAGATCCTGACTGGCACCGATGCCCCCAAAGCTGGGCAGCTGGAAGCCTGGCTGGAGATGAATCCGGGGTGAGCAGCTCTGTGGGGCCACGAGGGGGTTTGTGAGGCCATGAGGGGTTTGTTGTGAACTCTTCACTTTGCCCGTTGTTAGGTATGAAGTTGCCCCCCGTTCTGACAGCGAAGAAAGTGGCTCTGAGGAGGAAGAGGAGGTGAGGAGTACCAACCATTATTTCCCCTGTTCTTTGTGGGGCCAAGGTCTGGCTCTGGAACCTCCTGGAGGCACCGAGAGCTTCCCCATGGGATTTGTCTGGGGTTGTTTCTGCATAAAGCAGCAGTTCTGGGCTCAGGATGGTCCCTCCCTTTTGTGTCTCCGGGGCAGGAGGAGGAGGAGGAGCAGCCACAGCCAGCTCAGCCCACACTGCCCGTGGAGGAGAAGAAGAAGATCCCGGACCCTGACAGTGACGATGTCTCTGAGGTGGATGCCCGGCACATCATTGAGTGAGTTCTTCACCCACCCTCTGGCCAGGAGCTTCCCAGGAGCTTCCCAAGAGGTTCCCCCAACGTTCCCAGGAGGTTCCTCCAAGGTTCCGCTCTTTGATTCCCTGCCCCAGGAACGCCAAGCAGGATGTCGATGACGAATATGGAGTGTCTCAAGCTCTGGCCAGAGGCCTGCAGTCCTACTATGCGGTGGCCCATGCTGTCACGGAACGGGTGGACAAGCAGTCCACGCTGATGGTCAATGGCGTTCTCAAGCAGTACCAGGTGAGAGAGGCCTGGTCCAACGAGGAAAGGGGCTGCAGAACTTCTAAAGAGCAACTGGGGAGCTTAACTGGTGAAAAGGACCCTAGTTGGAGACCTCCTGGCTCTCTAGAGCCACCAGAACACAAGGCTGGGGTGGGGTGTCCTGGGTTGGGGTCTTCTCCCAGGGATGGGATGAGGAACTGGCCCCTGATTGCCCCAGGGGAGGGTGAGGTTGGGAAGAATTTCTTCCCCAGATGGGACAGTGGAAGTCCCAGAGGACATTGTGGGGCCAGAGAAGAGGGAGAAGGGGCTGGAGAAGAAGGAAAAGGGTCGTGAGAAGGAGGAGGAGGAGAAGGGTCCAGAGAAGGAGAAGGGGCTGGAGTAGTCGCAAAACCCTGGAGGTGTGGGCTGAGGGCTGAGGATCAGTGGTGGACTCGGTCCTTTTGCATTCACAACGCGGCTCTGAGAGCTCCAAGATCTCTTTGGAGCCGAGATATTGGGTGGGCCAGTTAGCCTGAGCTCTTTGTGGGCAGATCAAAGGGCTGGAGTGGCTGGTGTCCCTCTACAACAACAACCTCAACGGGATTTTGGCTGATGAGATGGGGCTGGGCAAGACCATCCAGACCATCGCCCTGATCACTTACCTCATGGAGCACAAACGCATCAATGGGCCCTTCCTCATCATCGTCCCCCTCTCGTGAGTGTCCTCGCTCGCCCCGTCACTCCCCAACCCCACTGCTCCCACCACCCTCTGGGGCTTTTGCCCCCTTGCCCGTTGCCCTTTGACTGTTTCTCTCCCGTGTCCCCCAGAACTCTGTCCAACTGGGCCTACGAGTTTGACAAGTGGGCTCCCTCCGTGGTAAAGGTCTCGTACAAGGCAAGTCTTGCTGTCCTCCGGCCAGGGATCCGTTGGAGACCCCTGGAGCTCTTCCTGCTCCTCCTGAGCCAGCAGGATTGACACTTCTTTTGGGGCTCTCTGTGTCCCCAGGGCTCCCCGGCGGCCCGGCGGGCGTTCGTGCCTCAGCTGCGCAGCGGCAAGTTCAACGTGCTGCTCACCACATACGAGTACATCATCAAGGACAAGCACATCCTGGCCAAGGTGAGTCCGGCGCAGCACACAGAGGCTTCGGTGCCCAGTCCCGCCTCTTTCCCGTGAGGATCTTTGTCTCCACAGTGTCCCATTGTGAGGCCAGGCCTTTCTCATTGTCCTCCGTTGGTTGGGCTGGGGTGGAGCAAATGGGTCTTTTCCCCTGTTTTCATCAGTTCTTGGGATGGGGAATGTTGATAGAAACCCATCACCCACCTGGTGGGGGGGTTCACCGTGGCTGTGGGGTGGTGCCTAGCCAAACCACTGGGTTCAGTGGGTGGAGCTGACAGCTACTGGTTTTGCCGAGGAGAATCTGCTCCTCTCCCTTTGCACCATAAAGAGTTAACCCCAAAAAGTAACCCCCAGCCCCCCCATCCCAAGAAGTAGTGGGATTCACCCGATCACTGGGCATCATGTGTCCATCGAGGGCACCCACGTGCATCCCTGTCCTTCAGGGACACCGAGGGCTTGGGATGGAATTCCCTCGTCTTTCCTAACTCAGACCCTTCCTGTTGGGACTCTCCCGGCCCCCTGTCACCCTAACCCTTCCTCCTGCTCCTTGTAGATCCGCTGGAAGTACATGATAGTGGACGAGGGCCACCGCATGAAGAACCACCACTGCAAGCTCACCCAGGTCCTCAACACCCACTACGTGGCCCCACGCCGGCTCCTCCTGACAGGGACCCCCCTCCAGAACAAACTGCCGGAGCTCTGGGCCCTTCTCAACTTCCTGCTGCCGACCATCTTCAAGAGCTGCAGCACCTTCGAGCAATGGTTCAATGCCCCCTTCGCCATGACCGGGGAGAAGGTGGGGTGGGGAGCTCTGGGGCTGGAGGGGGCCCTGTTCTGGTGGGGTTGGGTCTGTGAGAGCTCAAGGGGATCCTGCAGTGGGGAGGGTTCAGCAGCAGACGAGAACTGCCCAACAGACTGGAATCTCTCTGAGATGGGGTCACTCCCTTTGCTGCAGGTGGACCTGAATGAAGAGGAGACCATCCTGATTATCCGGCGCCTGCACAAGGTCCTGCGCCCGTTCCTGCTGCGCCGGCTCAAGAAGGAGGTGGAGGCGCAGCTGCCCGAGAAGGTACCAGCCAGCAGGAGCCTAGAGGTGGCTCCTCAGACTGTTTGGTCTGCTCCAGGAAGAGGCTGTTGGGTTGGTTCCTGGAGAACCACCGACTTGGAGTCCCACCAGGTTTAGGGGAGTGGGGTTGTTCTGGATTTCCAGCAGCATGCAGGAGCTGAAGGGGCTCCAATAGGGCTGTAGAGGGGCGGGTGCTGGGCCAAGCGGGAAGGGTTCAGGCGCCACAGGGGAGATGGAGATCAGAGCTGAGGGGGAAATTCCTGCCCTGGCAGGGGATTTGGGACTAGATGACCTCAGAGGTCCCTTCCAGCCCAACCTAGCCCATGGCTCTGTGGGACTGGGGCCAGTCTGTGGTCTCCTTGGGGAGTTGACCGCTGCACTGTGGGGTCGTTGCAGGTGGAGTATGTCATCAAGTGTGACATGTCGGCACTGCAGAGGGTCCTCTACCGGCACATGCAGGCCAAGGGCGTGCTCCTCACCGATGGCTCCGAAAAGGACAAGAAGGTCTGAGCTAAGCAATAGTCCAGGCTTTGGGCTCGGGGTTCCTCCCTATTTGAGATGAAATGAGAGGAACGAGCCTCCAGTTGCTGCAGGGGAGGGCGAGGTTGGCCCTGGGGACCAATTTATCTCCCATACAGGGTCCCCTGGCCTGGCCCAGGCTGCCCAGGGCAGAGGGGAGTTTCCTTGACTCTGTTGGGGTCTCCAAGCTGGGGAGCTGTGGGGTGAGGGCGGTGGGTCAGTGGGGCCCTGGCAGTGACCAGTTGGACTCAAGAAGCCCCGAGGGCTGTTCCGAGGGCATCTCCAGCCAGTCATCTCAAGGCGGTAGGTTGAGCATGGCCCAGTAGCAGTCCAAGAGGGTCATGATGGTGTGGGGAAGCCTGCGGTGGCCACCAACCTGCTAGTCTGAGTGATCCAAAGACAAAAGAGACAGTGTGATCTGGAGGTGGAAAACTTCTCTGGAGCAGCCACTCCCCAGCACCATTTGCTCCTCCTTCTCTTCAGGGTTCCCTCAGGGTCTTGAACTTAGGCCCCTGATGGACCAGGATGACCCCAGATGCCCATCTGGGGGGTCCTACCGTGGGTGGGGCTGACGCCTGCAGCCACCCAAGTGGGTCTTCCAGAAGGTTCCGGGTCGTGCAGGAGACTGCAAATCCACCCTGGTAATTAGTGTCTCGTTTGCACAGGGGAAGGGGGGAACCAAGACTCTAATGAACACCATCATGCAGCTGAGGAAGATCTGTAACCACCCCTACATGTTCCAGCACATCGAGGTGAGGGGGGCGGGAGTGAAAGGGGCTCCATCCCCTTCATCAGTGGAGAAGGGGAACCGCAGGGAGGAGAACCGAGGGGAGACTGGCCATGGGGAGACAAAATGAGGGGAGAGCCATGGGGAGGTGGTGAGCCATGGGGAGAGGAACCATAGGGAAACGAGACAAGAGGAGCAGAACCATGGGGACTCAGACTGAGGGGTGATGGACCCCACAGCTCCTGTGGCTGCAGGAGGCCCACTGACCCCTGATCTGCCCCTCAACCTGAGGGTGGTCCCAGGCCTTGCTGGGGGCTGTCCATGCTCTGACACGGGTTCTGTCCCCACAGGAGTCCTTCTCTGAGCACCTGGGCTTCACAGGCGGTATCGTCCAAGGGTGAGTGGTAATGTGGGGACAGTCCAAATGGTCTGGGGGGGTCATTGAGGGGCTTTTCCCTGTGAAGAGATTGGTCAGCACCCAAAGATGGGGCAGGGACCACCAGTCCTTCTTCTGCTGGACTTAGCACTTTGCTTCTCTGTGATGTTGGAAAAGTCTTGGAGTTTGGGTGAAGGCCCCAGAAAAAGGGAGTTGTTGCCCTCGCGGCTCACAAAGAGGGTGAAGAGCACCCCAGGAACTGGAATGGATCCCCCTGGAGACTCTGCTGTGGCCTGTGGAGGACAGGAAGAATGGCTGGGCCTGCCTCCGCCAAGGGCAAGGCCAAGCCTGTGGCCTTCTAGGATGGAGGAACCATGTGAGTGGACGAGAGAGGAGCTGTGAAGGTCTTCCGTCCACACTTCAGGAGACCTCGGACACATGATGCCACCCTGCCAGCATCCTCCTCTCACCCGGGGGTTTATGGATCCTACTGGTGGAATGTTCAGAGGATGAGGAACTGCTTGCATGGAGCCTCCAGAAGGCCAGTGGCTGTGTTCAGATGGAGATGGGTGACTTGTGGTGTCCTTGGAGGTCTCTGCTGGGGTGAGGGGTGTTCAGTGTTGTCACCAATGATGTGGAAGGTGGACCAAGGGCAGCAAGAGGCTCCTGAGGAGCAGGATCCATCCAGAGGGACCTGGACAAGCTCATGAGGCTCCACAAGGTCAAGAGCAAGATCCTCCTCTGGGTTAGGGTAATCACAATCCCAAATGCAGGCTGGGAGGTGAAGGGATGGAGAGGAACTCTGCGGAAAACACTGGGTGAATGACTGGACATGGAGCAGCCGGAGTGGAGCCACGGGAGGACACGAAGATGCCCAAAGGGCTGGAAGCCCTCTGTTGAGAGGCTACAGCCTGGGAGAGCTGGGGCTGGAGAAGGCTCCAGGGAGACCTTAGAGTGGCCTCCCGATCTTGGAAGAAGATCTAGAAGAACGATGGGGATGGCCTCGTGACCAGCAGTTCCCAGCTGGGTTTGAATTGAATCAGAGGATCCAAATTCTTCATGTTGAGGGTAGGGAGGGCCAGACCTAGGTTGCCCAGAGAGCTGCGGGAAGCCACATCCCTGGTTCCAGGTCAGGTTGGACCAACCTTCTCGAGGCAGCAGTGTCCCTGCAGGGGAGCAGATGACGGTTGAGGATCCCTCTCCACCCATCCCTCACCTCCACTAACGTAATTTCTCTTCCTTGCCAGGCTGGATCTGTACCGGGCTTCTGGCAAATTTGAGCTCCTCGACCGGATCCTTCCCAAGCTCCGGGCCACCAACCACAAGGTTCTGCTCTTCTGCCAGATGACCTCCCTGATGACCATCATGGAGGACTACTTTGCTTACCGTGGCTTCAAGTACCTCAGGCTGGATGGTGGGTGTCGCCGCCACTGCAGTTCCTCGTGGCAGAGGCTGCGGGGACCGGGGCTTGAGGGAAGCTCCTCCAGCTTCACCCGCCTTGTTAGGGACCTGTCAGGGCAGATTCTAGCAGTAGGGCAGTGCTGGGTGGAGGCTGGGCTGGGCCTCAGACACAGCTGTTGTCCAGCACTTTGAGCTGGGGGTCCTTGCCTGCTCCTGGACGATGAGGATGAGGTCTGGGTGGCCGTAGCTGATAGTAGAACAGGGTTAAAGCACTGCTGGAGTTGGGTGAAATAGCTCTTGGAATGAGATGGAACTGCTCGTGGAGCTGGAGTGGGATTTAATTCCTGTAGGAGCAGGGTTAACCTGATAAATTCCCTCTGGGGTGAGGTTGAATTCCAGTCGCCAGCTGTAATCCCTGTCTCTGGCTGCTGCCCCCCAGTCCCTGGTCACCGTCCCAGTCTCCAGCCACAATCCCGATCTTCTTTCATCTCCCATGCCTCTAGAGTTTTAAGTCTTGGTACCGCAGGCAGCTGCCCCAGACCCTGCGGAGCTGCCTTGCTCTCCCTCATCCCACTGCTCTGGGGCAGGACCTGACCCTGCTGCTGTGTTTCAGGAACCACCAAGGCAGAGGATCGGGGGATGCTGCTGAAAACCTTCAATGAGCCTGGCTCGGAGTATTTCATCTTCCTGCTGAGCACCCGGGCGGGAGGGCTGGGGCTGAACCTGCAGTCAGCCGACACCGTCATCATCTTCGACAGCGACTGGAACCCCCACCAGGTAAAACAAGCCCAGTAAAGACCCAAAGGATGGGAAGGGGCTGCGGAAATTAAAGAAAACAGCAGAAGATCACCGGGAAGCTGTCACGAGTGCAGAAAGACTTGAGAACAAACCAGACTCTGGAGAGCCCCAACCCCAACAATTCTGCAAAAGGTTTAAGCTTCAAGGGTTTGTTAGAGACAAAACAAACCCAAAACACTTCTGAAAATCAACAAGACGATAAAAAGCCCCCAAAAACGATAAAAAACACAAAAAAGTTAAATGAGACCCAGTCTCCTCCAAAAAAACCTCCCAACCACAGTCTAAAAGATAAAAGGATTAAAAACCTCCACAATGTGGAGAAAAACCCCCAAATTTTAAAACAACAAAAAACGGTTCAAAACCACCAAAAGTTAAAAGAAGCAGAAATAGTCTGAACACAATGTGAAGTTTTTGAAAGCCTCTGGGTTTGTGAAAGATCCCCGGAATCAAAAACCCCCGAAAGTAGAACAAGTGCCCCCCCCCCCCACAGAGGTCCCACAGGACCGGTTGCTGGCTGACCCACCCTGGGGTGGAGGGGAGGTCCCTGGCAGCCCAGCGGTTGCTGATGCTCCCTGAGGATGCTCCTCCTAACCCTAACCCTAACTGTGTCTGTCTGCCCTTCCCCCTGACTCTGGGTTGTGGATTCTTCTTGCTCCAAGCCCTTCCTTCTCCTCCTTCTCTCTCCTCCAGCCATGGCTGGCAGAGACCCAGAAGCAGAGCGATGGCCCCAAATTGCAGCTGTGACTGCACCCCCCGCAAATGACCTGAAACCTCTGAAAATAACCCAAACCCCAAAAAAATAACCCAAAGCACCAAGAAATGACCCAGCTCCCCCACCGAGTCATCTCAGACCACCAAAATATCCCCAAAATAACACAGAGAGCCACAGAACGACCCCTCTGCATCCCTTTCATGCCCCACAGTGCACCCTGAGAAGCCAGTTGCCGCCTCACCTCTCATTCCCAGAATTCCCAGCCTGTCATTTTGGATTTCCAGTCCCGTTGCCCCCCAGATCCAGTGCTGAACCCCTTTGTTTTCCCCCGGCAGGACCTGCAGGCTCAGGACCGAGCCCACCGCATCGGGCAGCAGAACGAAGTGCGAGTCCTGCGCCTCTGCACCGTCAACAGCGTCGAAGAGAAGATCTTGGCCGCCGCCAAGTACAAACTCAACGTCGACCAGAAGGTGATCCAGGCTGGGATGTTTGACCAGAAGTCATCGAGCCATGAGCGCCGGGCATTCCTGCAGGCCATCCTGGAGCATGAGGAGCAGGATGAGGTAAGGACGGCAGTGGTGGTGGCCCGCAGCAGCTTCTTGCCGAACTCCCGGATCGTGACCACCATTGCCTCCCCGCGTTGGCTCCCAGTTGGCTCCGCGTTGACTCCCAGTTGGCCCCATGTTGACTCCACATTGATGCTGGCGTTGGCTGTGTGCTGGTGTTGACTCCCAATCAGTTCTGTTGGTGATGGTGCTGGCTCCATGTCAGCTCCCAGTTGGCTCCATGTTGGCACCAGTGCTGACTCCACATTGGCACCAGCGTTGACTCCCAGTTGGCCCCATGTTGGCCCCAGTGTTGACTCCACGTTGCCTCCCAGTTGGCCGCACACTGGTGCCAGTGTTGACTCCACATTGGTTTCACGTTGACTCTGACTTGGCTCCCCACTGGCGCCAGCACTGCCTCCCAGTTGCCTCCCAGTTGGCTACGCATTGACACCAGTGCCGACTCCCGTGTTGGCTGTCAATTGGCTCCCGTTGCCTCTCACTGACACCCCGTTGCCTCCCGCCTCTTCCCTCCTAGAGCAGCGCAAGACAATCCACTCAAACCCGAAGTCAAACCAAGACCAAGCAAGGCCCCGACAGCAGAGAGCCTGAGACCCAGCTGTGTGCTGGCTGAAAGGGAGGTTTTGTGAGCGTCGGTGAAAGGGTTTTTGCCGGATTGAGAAGCCCTGGAGACTGAAATCCTCTATTTATCCACAGAACAGATACAGCGTGGGCAGCGGCAGTGGCAGCTTCCCCCACACTGCCTCCACCCTGTGCCTGAACGCTGAGTTGGAGGAACCACCTCTAAAGGTGAGAGGGGTTGTTCAGTCTCCACCGCCCATTCAATCCTCGGCCCTTGCCGCTGCTGCTTATTTGTTGAGACACTGGGTTAGCGCCGCCGCTGCACCCAGCCCAGCGCTTGGGGCACCCCACGGGGACCAAAGGTGCCTGGAAATAACCCCAGAATGCGACAGACTGATCAGAAAGACCAGGAAAGTAACAGAAAACATGAAAAAGTAACCCAGGAGGTGGAAAAAGTCACCTGAAAGACATAAAATTCGCCCGAAAGGTGGAAAAAGTAAAGTAACCCAAAAGACGGAAAAATAACCCAAAAGATGGAAAAAGTAACCCAGGAGCCTGAACAGCGACTCTAAACTCCAAGCATAAACCCCAAAACATGAACCAGAACGTGATAATGTAACTGCAAACGCTGAAAAATACCCCAGGCAAACAAAAACCAACCTAAAACTCCCAAAATAACCCCAAAAATTAACCTGAAAAGCAAAACTCCCCCCACAAACGGCTCAAAAAACAACCTGGAAATAAACCAGACACCTGAAAAATCATCCAGAGGCACAGAAAGTAGCCCAAAAAGCCCCAAAGCAGCCGGTAAAATCACCCCAAAACCAACAAAAGAACTTAAACCCCCCCCAAAAGTAAAAGAAACCGACCCCAAGGTAACCTGAGGAAACCAAAACCAACCCAGAACCCCCCAAAACAGCCCCTCCAGCCTCTTCAGGCCCCTGAACATAGAAACAGGAGTTGACAGAACCAACAGCAGGAACCCACCCAGAGGGAGTCGAATCCCAACCCACCCTGGGGTCCCAAGAGCCCTGGGCAGACCCCGAAGGACTTCCAGCCCCTCTGAGCCACCGCTGTTTTGGGATCGTTGCAGGAGGAGGACGAGGTCCCCGACGACGAAACCGTGAATCAGATGATTGCGAGGCATGAGGAGGAGTTCGACCTGTTCATGGTGAGGAGGAGGAGGAAGAGTTTGGGGCTCAGCCCAGCCACCCCATAACACAAATTGGGGCTTAATGAAGCCGCAGCTCGTTTGCAGGTAAAACACACCCATTAGAGCTGCCGGGATCACAGTTGCAATGCTCCTGGCTCTGTAAGGGATGAACTCAGGGGAATGGGGCGGAGGGTCTGGCTTCAGTCCCAGTGGCAGCTGCCTGGGGGGAAAAGGCTGGTTCCTGACCCCAAAACTGCTCTGGAGGCTCCTGAAATCTTGGTAATTCCTGAAACCCCAGTGGTTCACATAATCCCACTGATCCCAAAATCCCAGTGGTTCCTTCAGGATTTCAATCCTGGCGGCTCCCCGACCCTGCTGATCCCCATAGTCTGGGTGGCTTCTGGCCGTTCCCAAAACCTTGGTGATTCCGAAAGACCCAGGGGCTCCTGAGATTCCCAAAATCGCAGTGGCTTCTGAAGCCCCAGTGATGCCCCAGTGATTCCCGAAATCCCGCTGGCTCCTGAGCTGGTTCCTCCCACCTTGTGGCTCCACCATCCCGTTCCTCATCCTTCCGGAGGTCACATTGCACCTCAGACCCCCCAAACCAGCCCTAAACTCTGCAGGCACTACCCAAACCCTCCTCTAACCCTTCAAACTCCAACTAAGCCCTCCTAGACTTGCAAAACCCTCCTGTGCACCCCAACCCCCCCCCAACAAAACTCCTCCAATCCTCTCCTGTACCCCCCTAAACCCCACAAAACTCCAAAATTCCCTAAACCTCCCTATGTCCCCCTAAACACTTGACTCCTCCCAAATTCTCCCTGGTCCTCCCTACACCACCCAGAAACCCCCTGAAGACCCCCTAAACTCCCACAAACCCCTCTGAATCACCATAAACTTCTCCTGTCTCCCTAAAGCCCCAGTAAGCTTCCTGAGCACCCTGAAATCCTCCATAACCATCTTAAACCTGCAAAAACCTTCCATAAACTCCCCCAAATACCCCTTAAACTCTCCTAAAGCCCTCCTAAATTCCCCCAAAGCTACCCCTAAACCACCTAAAGTCTTCCTAATCCCCCCTTAACCTGCCTAAACTCACCTTAAATCTTGCATAAGTCCCCTTAAACTCCCTCAAAATCCCCCTTATCTCCCCTAAACAACCTTTAATGTCCCCCTAAGTCCCTTTAAATTCCCCCAAACCCCACAGAATTCTCCCACTGAACTCCCCTCAATCCTGCCTGAAGCGCTCAAAACTAAACTCTCTTCAACCCTGAGAAAACCTGCCTGAAGCCTACAAGCCCTCCAAGACCCCTGGGTTCCCTTGAACTCCCAAAGCTCCTCCAAAAGTCCCCCTAAACCCCTTCAAATAACTGCAAATCCCTTNAACCTCCAAAATTCCCACTAAAGCCCCCCGAAACTTCCTAATCACTCCCTAAACCCCCAGATCTCTCCCTGAGCTCTCCTAAAGTCCCCCCAAACCCTCCTACACATCCTCTGCACCTCCCAAAACCCCCCTCAGAACCTCCAAATTCCTCCTAAAACCCCACTTAACCTCCCACCAGAGCCCCTCCCTCTCCCCCTGATCTCCCCGATCTCCCTGCAGCGCATGGACCTGGACCGGCGGCGGGAGGAGGCCCGGAACCCCAAGCGCAAACCACGGCTGATGGAGGAGGACGAGCTGCCCTCGTGGATCATCAAGGATGATGCCGAGGTGGAGCGGCTGACGTGTGAGGAAGAGGAGGAGAAGATGTTTGGCCGCGGCTCCCGGCACCGCAAGGAGGTGGATTACAGCGACTCGCTGACCGAGAAGCAGTGGCTCAAGGTATTCATGGTACCGCATCGTTCTCAAACCCGCCCCTTGCGTTCGCGGATGACCCGCGGCAGCTCCCAATGGCCCTGGGGGGTCGGGACAGCCCCACTGGGTCAGAAATGCCCTGCTGTGTGCAGCTAGAGGTGCCCCATGGGGTTGGAAACACCTCATTCCCTGCTGCGAGAACCCCCCCAGTTCCACTTGTCGATCCACCCGAAGTCCTGATGTAGCCCCAGGCTCACAACCCCTTGGTCACCTGAGGCCCTGATAGCCTACCCTGTAGCCAAGGAGGCGAAGCAGGGGGACTCTTCTGGGGCATCTCCACCACTTTGTTTCTCCCCACCCCCTAATTCCCAGTTCAGCTGGTGGGGGGTGCCCAAGCCCTACAGAACCTCCTGGAACCTAGCCCTACCCGAGCTGAGCATTGGTGTGAGCCGTTGGGAAGCTCCTTGCTAGCGGCTGCCGTGTCCTTTCCACCCACCCCGCTGCGGCAGGCGATCGAGGAAGGGACCTTGGAGGAGATCGAGGAAGAGGTCCGGCAGAAGAAGTCATCTCGGAAGCGGAAGCGGGACCCAGACGTGGGCTCAGCCACCCCTACCACCAGCACCCGCAGCCGCGACAAAGACGAAGAGAGCAAGAAGCAGAAGAAACGGGGCCGCCCCCCAGCTGAGAAACTCTCCCCAAACCCCCCAAACCTCACCAAGAAGATGAAGAAGATTGTGGATGCTGTCATCAAGTACAAGGACAGGTAGGAGAGGTGCCAGTTGGATGCTGGGACCATAGCAGGGAGGAGAAGTTGGCTGGGTGGTGGCACTCAAAGGGCTGGGGTCAATGGCTCAGTGTCCGGGTGGAGAGCAGGAACAAGGTGGGTTCCTCAGGGGGTTCATTTGGGGCTGTCAGGTGTCTCTGCTGGGTGACACCAGTCGGGTGGAGGGATGGAATCCACCCAAGAAGACCTGCACCACGCAAACCCTGTGAGGTGCAGGATGCTGTCCACGGGCTGGGTAACCCGGGCAGAAGGTGCTGTTGGGTTGACAGTGGGTTCCCTCTTTGCAGCAGCAGTGGGCGGCAGCTCAGCGAAGTTTTCATCCAGCTGCCGTCGCGGAAGGAGCTGCCAGAGTACTACGAGCTGATCCGCAAACCCGTTGACTTCAAGAAGATCAAGGTACCGGCTGAGCTCAGTGCCCCAAAACCCTGCAGATCCCAGAACACCTCAGGAGCACCCCGGATCACTCTTGCTCCTCCCCAGATCCCTTAATCCCCCACCCCTGCCAAGATCTGGGTGGGGGACAGCTTTGAGGGGTGACTGGGTGCAGGCTGAGCTTGGAGAGCTGAGCAGTGACAACCCCAGGGGTCAGGACTGGATCTGCTGTTGTTCAACATCTTCATTCGCAGCCCACAGAAGGGGACAGGGCCCCCTTCCCCCACACTGTTGGCTGACACAAAGCTCTAACCCACCGAGAGGTTCTGCCGCCCCTCAGCAGCTCCTGGGCTGGGTAGTTGGGTTGGAGGAAGCTCATGGGGTTCAGCTCAGGGTAGGGGCTCCCCATGGGACCAGATTTGGGGTTGAGGCTGGGGGAGAGCAGCCCTCAGGAGAAACTTCTCCCAGTCCACTGGGCAACCTGTTGCCCAGGAGCCAGCCCTGATGGCCAAGGAGGCCGCTGGGATCTTCTCTCCTGTGGCCAGGAGGTCAGGAGAGGTTGTTCTCCCCGTCTGCCTTGCAGAGGCCCCAGCCAGAGTCCTGGGAGCAGTTGTGGGCTCCCCAGTTCAAGAGGGACAGGGGAGCTACTGGAGAGAGCTCTAGGGGGTCCTGCCAGGGAAAGACCCCAGACCTTCCTGGTTGTGCTTCTGTGGGGTCTGTTCTGGAGCCTCCTCTGGCAGTGGGGTGGGACTCGATGATCCCCACAGGTCCTTCCCAGCCCCAGCAGGTCAGTGGCCCTGTGGCCTCTGCCCATGATCCCATAACCTGTCTCCACAGGAGCGGATCCGTAACCACAAGTACCGGAGCCTCAACGACCTGGAGAAGGACGTGATGCTGCTGTGCCAGAACGCTCAGACGTTCAACCTCGAGGGCTCCCTGGTGAGACCCTGCGGACACTGGGACCTCACCGGGTCCTCTTCCCACCCCTCCTTGTTCCTCCTCCCCCAAATCCTGGTGGTTTCATCTGCCCTCCCCAGATCTACGAGGACTCCATTGTTCTCCAGTCAGTTTTCACCAGCGTGAGGCAGAAGATTGAGAAGGAGGAGGAGAGTGAAGGGGACGACAGCGATGAGGAGGAGGAGGGCGAGGAGGAAGGATCTGAGTCGGAGTGTGAGCGGCTGTGGGGGGTTTGGGCTTGGGGTTCTGGGGTCCCACCCTCCTCCCCCCATGGGGTAGAGCTAACGGTGTCAGCAGGAAATGGCTAATGCTCTGGGGTGGGGGGCACTGGAGGGGGTGTGACTCCATCCAAAACAGTGGAGGCCCTCCAGAAGCTCTAGGACACCCTAGAAGGGCTCAGAACCCCCTCCTGGTTACCCCCAGCCCGGTCAGTGAAGGTGAAGATCAAGCTGGGCCGCAAGGAGAAGGCGCAAGAACGGCTCAAGGGGCGACGAAGGACCAGCCGGGGGTCCCGGGCCAAACCAGTTGTCAGCGATGACGACAGTGATGAGGAGCAGGAGGAGGTGGGGGAGACCCACGGCCCCTCCTCCTGTCCCCCAACTCCCTTGTTTTGCCTCCTACTCTTTGTTCTGACCCCTAACTTGTTCCCCTCCCCAGCTGTGACCTCTCCTCTCCCTGCAGGATCGCTCTGGCAGCGGCACTGAAGAAGATTAACTCTGACATTCCTTGGTTCCAGGCTCCCGGCGCCATCGTGTACCCCAGCCCCGATCCCCAACAGCCACATGCCCCTCCCACCCCAAAATCCCACCCCCTGCCCCATATTCCCCCACCCATAGCTCTTGAATGGGTAGAACCACCGTAGCTCCCCCCAGCTCGAGCCCGAGTACGGAACCTTCTTCCTATTTATACTTTGAGAGCCGTAGGACCCCCCCTCCCCGGACCCCTGCCAGCGGTGGCAGTGAGTTCCTCCTCTTCCTGGACACCCCCCCCACCCCCCTCCAAACAGCCCCCCCGTCG
>VXBP01008150.1:115809-136289 GCA_013400115.1 Rhinopomastus cyanomelas
GTCGGGGGCTCCAGCCTGGTTTTGGGGTCAGGAAGGGGAAGTTTAGGGCCTCAAGTAGGGGGAGTCTGCCTTGGGCTAGGTGGGACTGGGCCCGGTCCAGGGCAAATCCTGGCGGCTCTGACCCCTGTTTTTGGGGTAAAACCCAGTGATTTCGGGGCTACGCTGTCGCGTCTCCATCGCTTGCCACACTGTGATGCCACTTCCCGCGTGACGTTACGACATGTGTCGTAAGATGAGTCGTAGGGGAAGAAGACCAGCCTGGATGAGTAAAGCAATTCTGAAAGAACTAAGCGAGAAAAAAAGGATGTATCACCTCTGGAAAAAGGGTCAGGTCAACCAAGTCATGTATCGAGGAATTGTCAGGTCGTGTAGGAGGAGAATTAGAGAGGCAAAGGCCCAACGTGAACTCAGGCTGGCCACTTCTGTTAAGGACAACAGGAAGAGCTTTTACAAGTCCATCAATGGAAAAAAGAGGGGTAGTAATAACCTCCACTCCTTACTGGACATGGAGGGAAATTTAATAACTAGAGATGAGGATAAGGCAGAGGTACTGAATGCCTCCTTTGCTTCTGTCTTCAACAACAGGGTAGAGTGTCTTCAGGATGACTGGCTATCTAACCTGGCAGACAGGGACAGGGTGCAGTGTAGTTCCCCTGTTATCCAAGAGGTACTAGTTAGAGACCTGCTGATCCATTGGATCCCCATAGGTCCATGGGTCAGGATGGGATTCACCCCAGAGTGATGGGAGAGCTGGCAGATGAGCTTGCTAAACCGCTCTCCATAACTTAGCAGAAGTNGTGTTAGTGGATAGCAAACTTAACATGAGTCAGCAGTGTGCCCAGGCGGCCAAGAGGGCCAGTGGCATTCTGGCCTGCATCAAGAATGGTGTGGCCTGCAGGCTAAGGGAGGTTATCCTTCCCCTGTATTTGGCACTGCTTAGACCACACCTGGAGTATTGTGTTCAGTTCTGGGCCCCTCAGTTTAAGAGGGATGTCGAGGTGCTGGAACGAGTCCAGAGAAGGGCAACTCGAATGGTAAAGGGGCTGGAAGATCAGCCCTGTGAGGAGAGGCTGCGGGAGCTGGGTTTGTTTAGCCTGAAAAAGAGGAGGCTCAGGGGCGACCTTATCACTGTCTGTAACTATCTGAAAGGTGGTTGTAGTCAGGCAAGGGTTGGTCTCTTCTCCCTGGCCACTGGAGACAGGACGAGAGGTCATAGTCTTAAGCTCTATCAGAGGAGGTTTAGACCTGACATTAGGAAAATTTTTTTCACTGAAGGAGTGATCTGGTTTTGGAATGGGCTGCCCACAGAGCTGGCTGAGACACCGTCCCTGGAGGTGTTCAAGGGTAGGCTGGGTGAGGTGCTGAGCGGCATGACCTAGATGACGTTAGATGTTAGGGTTACTGCGTTTATCTGCGTTCGGGTCGGACTGCGTGATCTTCGAGGTTCCTCCCAACCTCACCGTGACCCCGAGATCACGAGACCGTGACGTCACCTCGACGCACGCGCGTTGCCGGGAGAACCCGGGGCGGTGCTAGGCGCCCCACTCGCATGCGCAGTACGGGCGGGGAGGGTCGCGGTGGGGCTGCCTGGAGGACTGCGGCGGCGGACTGTGAGGTTCCTGTTGTGGTCTTAGTGGGTTGGCGGGGCTGTGTAGGGGCCCGGGAAATCCTTGTAGGGACGAGGAGGGGGACCTAGGTTCTGAGGGAGGCCCCACAGGAGCGGTCGGCATCCACGTAGGAGCGAGGAAAGGCGATCCTTGGTCCAACCTCAGCAGGTTTGCCGGGGGGTCAGTACGGGGGCCTGAGCAGCACATGGAGGCGTCGGGGCAGGTGGCAGGAGGGGCCTGAAGGGTGATGCGGCCGTGCTGTGATAGTGGAGGGGTTTGGGGTGGGGTACAGTGGCTTGGGGGGTCTGTAGGGGTTTAGCGCGTCGCAGGGACAAGGCAGAACCTTCACCCTTTCCTTTGTCTTCTTACCAGAAGCCCCTTGAGGCTTGTCTGGGGACATCCGTGTGTCTCGTCTGCCCCCGTTTCAAGGATGGCCTCGCTGGTGAGTTGGGGAAGGGTCGACATCCCTGGGGACCCCTCAGGACCCCGCAGCACCCCCTATTGCTCTCCCCACAGGGCAGCAGCAGCCAGATGGCGACTGAATATGTGGTTCGAGTGCCCAAGTGAGTTTGGAGGCTTTGTTGTGGGGTTTAGAGAGTCATTAGGGGGATGTAAGGGGAGGTCTTGGGGGGATTAGAAAGTCGTGGGGTGGTTTAGAGGACTGGGGGTGGTCAGGGGGTCATGGGCAGTTAAGGAAATTATGGGAGTGATGAGGGGGTTATGGGGGGTTCAGAGGGTCATAGGAGGGTTTGGAGGTCATGAAAGGGATTAGGAGGTCATGGGGGTTGAGAGGGTTGTGGAGGGGTTGGGGAGTCATGATGGGAGTTTGGGGGGCCTAATGACCCCACTGTGGTTGACACAGAACCACGAACAAGAGGTACAACATCATGGCCTTCAATGCTGCCGACAGGGTCAGCTTCAGCTCCTGGAACCAGGTGAGGCTGGAGTGGGGCTGGGCAGAGGAGAACAGTGTGGAAGGGAATGCGGAGAGCAGTGAGGGTGGGAAACATGGGGATGTGGGGAGGGGGCCATGGGAGCATCTGGGGACAGAGCAGGGTTGGGGGCCATGGGGTTTAGGGCCTGGCACTCACCTGGATTTGGGATTGTGGATCCCCAGGCTCGTCTGGAGCGGGACCTGAGCAACAAGAAGATCTACCAGGAGGAGGAGCTTCCTGAGAGCGGCGCTGGCAGTGAGTTCAACCGGCGACTACGAGAGGAGGCCCGGCGCAAGAAATACGGGATCGTCCTGAGGGAATTCCGCCCCGAGGACCAGCCCTGGCTGCTGCGTGTCAATGGGAAAACTGGGCGCAAGTGAGTCCAATGGGATGGGGATGGGGTGAGAAAGGTGATGGGGATGGGGTGAGGATGAGAAAGGGCATGGGGAAAGATTTGGGATGGGGTGGCATAGAGATGAAGATGGGATGTGGAGATGGGAATGGGGTGGGCATGGAGATGGGGAAAGATATGGGATGTAGGGATTGATCTGGGGGGTCAGGTAGGGCCGATGCGCACAGCAGGTCTCATTGCAGGTTCCGGGGGGTGCGGAAGGGAGGTGTCACCCAAAATGCCTCCTACTACGTCTTCACCCAGTGCCCTGACGGCGCCTTTGAGGCCTTTCCAGTGCAGCAGTGGTACAACTTCACCCCCCTGGCCAAGCACCGCACCCTGACTGCCGAGGAGGCCGAGGAGGAGTGGGAGAGGTCAGGGGAGATACTGCATGGGGTGGCACTGGGACAGTGGGGGATGTCCCTGAGCTATGGGGGAAACCTGGGGGCAAGCCATTGCCTCCCAGCAGGCACCCTGGACTGGAGGAGAAGGGGCTGGGGACACTGGGCAGAGGCTTAGAGGACCTTCCTAAAGACCCAGGATGTTGTGTAATGTTCTTGGGAACACCTGTAATGCCAGGGGAACCCCACCTGCAAAGACCCAGGGGAACCCACAGAGTTTCATGGGACCCACTGAAATAGAGTGGGAAGTGCTGGAGACTCCTACCAGAGCCCAGCTGGAGATCCCCTGAAGACCCAAGGGACACCTTAAAGTTTCCTGGGACCCCTCCAATGTCCCAAAGGCCACCCCCTCCAAAGCTGGGAGGCAGGTGCTGAGGACACCCCTCAGAGCCCCAGGGGATCCCCTGAACTGGAGGGAAAAAGTGCTCGGACCCCTTCCCAGAGCCTCTGAGGACCACCCAAAGTTTACTGACCCTCCCCCAACATTCCAGAAGCACCCAGAAGCAGAGCAGGGAGATAGTTGCTGAGGACACCTCCTAGAGCCCTAGGGAAGCCTCCAGAGCCCTTGGGTCCCCACCAAAGCCCTGGGAGAATGCTCTGGAACCCTGAACCTGGGGTGGGGCTGACGGGCCTCGTTGCCTCCTCCATGTACCTCACGCAGGCGGAACAAGGTGCTGAACCACTTCAGCATCATGCAGCAGCGCCGGCTGCGGGACCAGAATGAGGAGGAAGAGGAGGAAAAAGTGAAGAAGGCCAAGAAGAAGTGGGGGGATCTTAAAATCCATGACCTGGAGGACAACCTGGAGCTCAGCTCCGAGGAGACTGAAGGCAGCGAGGCCGAAGGTGAATTGGGAGGGATGTTTGGGATGGGAAGTGGGGGCACTGCCAGCATTAGGGCACCCCCCTTAAAAAAATTCCATTACTTCCCCCCAAAAACCCAGAGGAGAAGATCCCAAAGGCAAAGAAGAAGCTGCTGTCAGGGAAAAAGAAGAAGAAGAAGAAAAACTTGGTGGATGAAGCCTTTGAGGACAGTGACGACGGGGACTTTGAGGGCCAGGAGGTCGATTACATGTCTGACGTCTCCAGGTGGGGTCTGGTCGGGGGTCTGGGAGTCTCTGCTTCCCCCTTGCCCTACTTTTAACCATCTACCCTGCAGCTCATCACTGGACCAAGATGTGGGCAAGGCCAAGGTGATGAAGGAGGATGATGCCCCCAAAGGTGGGGATGAAGGGAGGTGATGACACATACCCTTCCCCTTGTGCTGTGGGGTCCCTGTGCCTCTGTTTCACCTCTCCCACCACGGTGCCACCGTTGTGTTTCTGCCCCTCTCAGGTATCGATGAGGAGAGTGAGAGCAGTGAGGAGAGCGAAGAGGAGAAGGCGGCTGAGGAAAAGGAGGAGGAGGAGGAGGAGAAAAAGGCCTCAACGCCACAGGAGAAAACGAGGAAGAAGGGTGAGATGCCCCTGCTTCTCTAAACCCCCTAACACCCCCCAAACATTTTGGGGTGAAACTGGCCTGAGACAGATCTGTTTTCACCCTCGCCCCAGACAGCAGTGATGAGTCGGACACCTCGGACGACAGTGACATTGAGAGTGTGACCTCGTCCGCCATCTTCCTGACTGTGAGCGGGACTAGGGTTCTTTTTCATCTGGGGGGAGGGTTTCACGAGTCTCCCAACCCCCTTGACCCCCACTTTCTTGCCCCTCTAGAAGAAGAAGACCCCCCCAAAACGGGAGCGTTGGGGCTCAGCCAGCAGCTCGCGGGGTGGCAGCCGCCCAGGGACCCCACCGGAGCCCAGTAGCACCAGTAACACCCTGCGGGCAGCTGCCTCCAAACTTGAGCAGGGTGGGTGCTGCGGGGGGGCGCTCAGGGGAGGTTGGAGCAGTTCTGAGCTGTTGCAGGGAGGGGTTGAGGGAAATCTTGTAGGGTCTTGGGGTAGATGCAGGAACAGCCTTCCCTGCCTGGAGCAGATCAGAGGGGTAGGGGTTGACTCCTGCCGCCCTCCCCTCCTTGGCCCAGGGCGATTCCTGACGCCCCAGGGTGACTCCGCAGCTCCTGGGGCAACTCTCATCACCCTGGGGCAGCTGCAGGAGACCTTGGGGCACCTTTTGCCCTCCCCAGGGCAATTCCTCACATCTCCCTGATTTCCCCCCACCAACACCAGGCCGCCGACAGTCCCCAGGTGGGGCAGAACCGCCGGCTGCCAAACGCCTGAAGCTGGACCCAGGGCCACCATCTGGGAAAAGCACCCCCCAGCCCCACTCAGGCAAATCCACCCCCAGCAGTGGGTGAGTCTCTCAGTCCAGGGGGACATTTAGGGGTGCTGGGGGGCATTTTGGGGCACCAGGGAGGTATTTCAGGGTACTGAAGGAGTGTTTTGGGTTGCCAGGGGTTATTTTGGGGTGCTGGGGGCGGAACTTCATGGTGCCAGGAGGTTATTTCATGGCACTGGGTGGGAATCTCAGGGCACTGGAGGGTGTTGGGACGCTGTTTACCTCCCCCTGTGCCCCCCAGAGAGGTGCAGCTGACGGAAGAGGCGGTCCGCCGCTACCTGGGCCGGAAGCCCATGACCACCAAGGATCTGCTCAAGAAGTTCCAGACCAAGCGGACGGGGCTGAGCAGCGATGCCACCGTCAATGTCTTGGCCCAGATCCTCAAGCGCCTAAACCCTGAGCGCAAGGTCATCGGTGACAAGATGCACTTCTTCCTCAAGGAGTGAGGCAGAAGATCTCCACACAGTTCCTTCCACGCAGACCCCCTCCCCTAATTCCAGAGAGAGACCTCTTGCGATCCCACAGATTCTTCCCAATTTCCATCTACATCCTCAGATTCTTCCAGATTCTGAAATCTGTTGCAGCTACAAATGAGTCTCCTCAAGAGAGATTTTGGGGTCTTCACCCTCTATTTAATCCCCTCCCAATTTCCCTGACCCCCCCACTCAGTTTACCTGGGACTTCCCTAATTCCACAGAGACCCTCCCCAATTCCACAGATTCTCCCATTTTCCATCCCCTCCTCCAGTTCTTGCAGACTGTAAAGGTGGTTGTAGCTGCTAATGACCCCCCACAACTAGACTACAGGCTCTCCACCCACTGTTTAACCCTCCTCCCAATTTCCCCAGACTCCCCAGTTTTGCTGGGATCTCTCCAATTTCAGACCCACCCCCTTCCTTTTCCATCCCCAGCCTCAGGTTCTAGTAGCTGAAACCTCTGCCCCAGGTTTTCCCCAAATCCCACAGACCCCCTCCCTCCAGTCCCTTTTCCCAATAAACAGGTTGTTCATTTTTACAGCAAACAACCCCCCCGACTTATGTTCCCCCTCTCCATTTCCCTGACCCCGCTCCTAGCTTTACTTGGCCCCCTCCAAATTTCTGATCTCCCATTTTCCTTCCTCCTCCCAAATTTTATCTGGTTCCACCAGTTTCTCATTAATCCTTTTATTGCCCTCTAGAGAAGACACCACCACCTCCCCCCCTTTTGGGGTGGAATTGGGATTTTTGGGGCTATTTTTAGTCTTCTTTTTCCCTCAGGTGGTGCCAGCCTGACCCTGACTGGGCTGGAATTTGTGTCTATTCCCAGCCCCTCTAAAGGAATTCCCCCCCTCCCCCCACCCAGGGGATTTAACCTCAAAACATCTGCCCCCAAGGGCTGTATACCTCCGGGAGTGATGGGGGGTTGTCTCAGCCCCTTGAGGGGGGGATAGCTGCCTCCTGAGGGTGGGGTATTGCCCTTCTTGGGAGGGTTATTAAACCCTGGGGTGGCCGCATTCTTTACCAGCCCCCTGCAGCTCTCCTGGCGCTGACACTCCCCCATTAACCCTTTGGGGATGAGTGGGACCCACTTGCCCCTACCCCCTGGCCCTACACCAGGGCCTCCCATCACCCTGCGGTGGGATTTCCCAGGGGATTTGGGTGGTCCCCAGGGGGTTCATGGAGTATTTTAGGGATTGGAGGGGGAGGTACTTGTCCCCATCTCTGGCCAGGGGGAGGTTAAATTTAGACACGCCCCGCACTGTGCCCCCTCCTTGGGTTATGAAAGCAGCACCCAGAGCCCAGCCAGGCACAACTGACCTGGGATGGCCCAAGAGACCTTCATCCCGTGCCNGACTGGGGTACCTGTCGGACGAGACTGTTGTCTTCCGCTACTGTGGGGGAGGCTGCCCCGAGCCCCGCCCCAGCAACCATCGCCTGGCCCTGGCCAAACTCAGGGGTGCTGCAGGAGGCCTGGTGGGGTCCCCTGAAGAGGAGGAAATGGCTGGGGGTAGGTCTGGTGGCTGCTGCCGTCCCACGCGCTACGAGGATGTGGCCTTCCTGGATGAGGGGCACCACTGGCACCGGCTGCGGCAGCTCTCGGCTGCTGCCTGCCGCTGCCTGGGGTGAGACCCCAGCCTCAAGGAATAAACAGCCCTGGCCTGGCAAAAAGGGAAGGGCTGCTTTTTATTGAGGAGGGAGGTCAGTGATGGGTAGGGGCAGTTCAGCTTCAGCACCGGTGATAAAGGCAGGAGAATTTCCAGGGTGATCTGAAGTGGGATGAAAAACGGAGTCAGGGGGCCGCTGGGGAGGCAGGGAGGGTCTGCAGGGGCACAAAGTGGGTTTTGGGAGGCACAGAGGGGGCTGGCGTTCACAGCAGGGTGTTGGGGGTCCCAGGTAATGCCTCGGGGGTTGCTGAGGGTACCAGGTCGGGGGTCTGTGGTGGATCTAGTGGGGTGCTGGAGGTCCTGGGGGCAACAGAGCGTCCAGAGGGACACAAGGGAGCGTTAGGGGTCCCAGAAAGGGTATAGGGTGATATTTAGGGTCCTGCAGGGGCCTTGAAGCATCTGGGGGAGGTCCCGGGGGTACTGGAGGGTCTAGAAGGGCCCAAGGGGGAAGTTGTGGACCTGGGAAATGCAAGGGGAGGTGCTGGTGGTGCCAGGGCAGGTCCTGGCAGGGGAGGACTGGGGAGGTACTGGAGAGTCTAGAGGGAGTCACAGGGTAGGTGTTGGTGTCACAGGAAAGGCATAGGGAGGTGCTGAGGGTGTGAGGATCCCAGGGTGGGTGCTGAGCAGGGGGTGTTAGGGGTTGTCTCCTCACCTTGTGGGGCGTTGCGGCAGATGAGGGCAACTCGCCGGCCCCTGGGTACCCGCTGGCCCCTGAAGAACGACACCTCATCTGGGAGGATCTCGTGGGTGAAGTCGTAGCGGGCAGCGCCTCTGAATTGGGGGGTGGGGGGCACTCAGTGAGCACTGGGGGAAGCCCCAAAATTCCGAGCAGAGCCCCCCAACTCCTCACCGCAGGATGTAGAGGGAGCCAGGGGGCAGCAGCAGCTCCAGCCAGAGCCTGGGTGAGTGGCAGCTCTGCAGCCGCATAACACTGGGCGAGAGCAGGGAGACCCCTGCGATGGTACAGCCACAGAACTGGGGCCACACAGACACATGGGGAGAGGGCATCAGATACAACCCCTCACCTCTACCCCAGAGGAGCCAGAGGGGGGCTTAGGGGGTCATCTGGGAGGTCACACCTTGACGCTGTCTATGTGGGGCCGGATGTGGCCATGCTGGTGCAGGTCGAGGACGTGGATGAGGGGCTGTGGGGGACGACCCGTGGGGAAGGCACCAGCGATTCGGGTCAGCAGTGCCTGCCCCACTTCCCCCCCCAACTCCCGCTCTGTCTCCCGGTACCCGGTGATGGCCTGAATGGAGTTGGGAGCGGTTAATGCTGACCTCTGACCTCAACTGAGCCCACTCTCAGATACTTTGGATCCCCAAATTCCCCCACGACCTCCAGTCCTGACTGACTGCCCCCCACCATGTCCTTAACTGACCCTCAACCCCCACCCTCCACTGATCCTGATGACCCCTGATCCCATGTGACCTTTAAGGCAGCCCTCACCCTTTCAAGGCAATTTTGGCTTAAACTGACTCGTGACTCCTGCTGTCCCTGTGACCCCCTCTGACCCTTCATAGCCTGACCCCTGTGACCTCTCAAAGGCAACTCTCCTACCCCCGCCCTTGATCCCGACTGACCCCATCCCAGTGCTCGAACTGGTAGGGCCTGCGGGCCAGCAGCGGCTCCAGCTCCCGCAGCAGCTCGGCGGCCTCGGCCTCGCTCACGAACCGGTCCCGCACGAGGGCGAGGCCCCGCAGGCGCCGCTCCAGGGCCGGGCTGGAGGCCCGTAGGAGACCCGGGTCGGCCTCAGCCCCCAGTCCCAGCCCCAGCGCGGGCCCACACCCCCTCTCAGCCCCATTCCCGGCCCCACTCCCGGCCGCGGTTCCCGCCCACGCCCCGGGGCCGCCCTCCCTCGCCCAGCTTCGCCACAGGCCGCGCGCGCGGAGCATGTCGGGAGCTGGGGGGCGCGGCTCCGCGCTGAGCCTCAGGCGGGAGACGCAGCGGGGCCTGCAGCACCCCCCGGCGGACGGGAGGAGTGAGAGAGCCCCTCCTCACAGACCACCCCAAAGACTAGAGCCTCACCCAGACCCCAGAGACCCCACTCCATAAGCCATGAGATGCATTAGACCACCCCGGAGACCGTCACAAAGAGACTGCAGACAGCTGTTACAGTGGGTTCCCAGTGAGTTTGCAGTGCAGTTCCCAGGTGGTGCCTGGGTGCTGCAGGAGGCGCCAGGGGGTTCCCATGTGCTGCCAGGGGTCAGATGCGATTTGCTACTGGAAGCGACTTGGGAGAGGTGCACTGTCACGGCGGTCTGCAGCAGCAGCGAGTTCTCAAGCATCGTTTTGTGGGGGAAGAGATGAGGGTCCTTTGCTGTTGGTGTCTTGCAGATGGGACCAGAGGCTCCCGGTGCCAGCCTGTAAAGGGCAGGGGCAGGGGCAGGAGGCAGGGCAGGCGACAGGTCGAGGGAGAGTGGAAGGAGAAGGTAATTGGTACAGGGCTGCAGCTGTGGGCCAGTCCTGGAGAAGGCCCAGGTATGGCCAGTGAGGCTGAGGAGTGGGTGCCCCCTGCTGTGCGAGGGAATGGGGCTGAGCAGACACCTGTGGTCAAGTGATCTGAGGGAAGGCGAGCCGCTCGAGAAGGAGTCCAAGCCCGGCTGCAGACAGCTGCCTCCAGGTAGGAACAGACATGGATGCACGTGGTTACGCTGCACGTCGGCGTAGAGGTGGGCGCAGAGCGCTTCTCTAGCACTGCGGTGGCGGCAAAGGTATCCCCTGGGCATCGGGAGTTGTGGTGAGTCACGAGCTGTCTCGAGCGTGTCCTGGTCCCTTTCCATCGGTTCTTTGTTTTCTGCAGCCTTTTGCAGATGGCGAAGAGTAACCTGGTGCCTGCAGGGACATCCCAGCTTCCAGAGGTTGTTGAGGGTGCCTTCAGGTCCTCAGCTGTCTAGGAAATAACATGGAAGGATAGGGGCAGAGACTGGAGAGAGGGAAGAAAGGTGGAAATTGCAGGGAGTGGTTTTAAATTCAGTGGAGGGAAGAGGGCTGTCCAGGAGCTGTTCTTCTGGGTCTGGTAAAGGGAGTGGGTTACTTCTCAGCACAAGAACAGAATATGCCAGGCTGGGCATCCGCAGCCTGTGTGTCTGTCATGTGCTGCCCTGTCATCTGTCTTTTGCATGTTAGAACACTCAGCACTCAATGTCCTCGTAGCCTTTTGTGCTCAAGGGGCATGAAACGCATCTTGAACACCAGTCCTTGAGTCTCAAATGCCCATGTTCACTGTCCTAGTGCCAATCGAGTGCTTCTTGTCTTCTGGGGCTGCTGTAGAGCTTCCTAACTTGGCTGTTGTGGTTACGTGGTCTTTCCTGATAGAGTCCTGGTCTGGGAGTCGTTGCTCTTGATGAGAATTTTCTTCTCTCTTTGAGTGGAGTATTCTGTGATGTTGTCTGTTTTGTCTTTGCGTGTGTGTGCTGTCCTTGGACTTGTTCTGCCTGGGAGGGCAGTCAGCAGTGGGGTGCAATAGTGATGGGAGTTTGTGCCTGTCTCCTTTAGACCCTAGCTGAACAATGGTGGTGTAACAAGTAGCTGCTGAGAGGCCATGTGGATGCAGAGATGATGGGAGTGCTCTGGGAGTGTCTGTTTGGGGCTAACAAAGCAGATGGAGTCTCTCAACTGTGTTTTAAGGATTGGATGCATGAGACTTATGCTTGGGTCTTTAGTTTTGAGTAGCAGGTTCTGGATGGAATTCTTAAATGGAGATGGAATGTGAGGACCTGCAAAGCTGTCAATCAGCATCTCGGTGACTGCTGCAGAAGGACAGGATGTGAGTTCAGCAGTTGTGGAGGATGTAAGCCTAGCACCCTAAGTCAGTGAGTCGGCGTGTGGTGTCTGAAGGAGTGTGGGATGGCCCCTGTAGGGTTTTTGGGCTAACTTGTTTGTATTTTGAAGGTGGTACAAACCAGTGGGCACAGCTGGATATTGGCAGGGGGTGATGAGGCAGGCAAGGTAATCCTTGACAAGTGGGCTGACATAGGTTATTTGTAAGGCATCGTCTGGTGGCTGATGCTATAAGCATCTGTTAACACAGTTACCTGTGAAGAACAGGTGAGGCGGTTGAGTGGTCAAGGTAAAGGAGTGGAGCACGGGACTCCCTGTGTCCATGCTGTGGTTTTGGGCCATCTGTCAGCAGATGTCTTTTACGTTGTGCTTTGCAGGTGACAGCTTGTTTGGGAGGAGGGAAGAGGCCACTTACAGGTTGGAGAAGGTTATCACCAGCCGGATGAGAGTACAAGTGCAAAGCATCCTGTAGGTTGCTCCATGAGGCACTGCTTTGGTTTCTGAGGTGCTGTGCAGGTGCTTTTGGAACTGGATGAGCCTTTGAGGTGAGGTGGAGTTGTAGCAAGGAGAGTAGTGAGGCTGGTGGCTTCTCATTAGCTCAATGACGGTCATTTGGTACATCTTGCTGTCTTAGGTTATAGCAGCAGTGATGGCTCCAGCTTCAGACTGGAAAGAGACAGTGAGCAGAATCCCACGATTCTTCTAAGGAGAGCAGATGTTGCAGCAGCAGTTGGTGGTAGCTGCTGTTCTGTTTCCTGTTGGCACAGTTCTGTGATGTGTTTTATTTTATTGCAGGTGCAGAGGATCTTTCTGCCTGCAGGGGAACATCTTGCATAGGGTGTGTCTGCTTTGTTATGGATGTCTGTGAGACAGGTTGAAAAGGGCTGGTGAGGGACTGGAGGAGGGGAGAAGAGTGGGAATTGCAGAGACTGGTTTTTAAGTCGGTGCAAGGGAGAATGTGGTACCAAAACAGTCCCTTTGGGGACGACAAATTGGGAGTGGTTTTCTTCTTAGCATGAGAGCAGAACGTGCTGGGCAGGGCAGTTCCAGCCTGTGTGTTTTGTTGTTTGTGCTCCTGCTCTCTGTGTCCTAGAGCATCACCGGGTCTGTTTGCACTATATGGACTTTGATGTCAAGCGGTGTAGCCCATTTCTTGGGCGCTATCCCTCAGCTCACGAATGCCTGCGTTCTTTGGCAGAGTATCTATATGGACCTTGCTTTCTCACGTCATATGCTTGAAACATTGGTAGGACTCTCATTTCAGTAGCATATAGTCCGTCTCCTTTGCATCAGCAGCTTTTGTTTTCTGGCAGTCCAGCCTCACAGACCAGCACTCTTCTGCCTTCAGGATCCCTACCTTTCTATGTCTGTCGGGTTCCTCACACATCCACAGTCTTCAGTTTGATGGGAACTGATTGTAGTGGGCTACTGCATGTCTGTATTCCCTGTGGCTGGTGTAGAGCCTCTTCTTCTTTTTTGCCATTGCACCGCTTTTAGGCTGTCTGTACTGACAGCACTGCAGTCTGGGAGTCACTGCTTTTGCCAAGTTTTCTCTTCTTTTGAGTGACATTACTTGTGGTGCTGTGTGCCACGTTGGTCTGTATGTGTGTGTTTTGCCTCGGCGCTGCTCTGCCCAGGGGTTGGGGTAAGTAAAATAGCAGTAAGAATTCGTAGTTCACCCTTCATGCCGTAGTTGTACAGTCATGTTGTCTTAAGTAGCCACTGGCAGGCTGTGTTGGACAATCATTTCCCTGGTGTTTAGTGTTGATGATGGAATTCCTCTAGGAGGGCCCATGAAGCAAATGTACACTTCCAAAAGCGTTAAGGCGCAGGGGCTTTACAGTTGTGTCTTTTGTGCTGCACAGCAGACTGCATCAGTTGTGGGGGCGGTGCCAGCCCGGGTCCTCCTGCTGTCTGAGGTGGAAACAGCAGGGCGCTCACAGAAAGCGCTGAAATGTCTCCCCATTTTCCTCCCCATAGGCTCCCTCAGCACCCACCTCTCCTCTGTAGGAACCCCTCAGCATACCACTGACCCCACCCCATAGCACCCTCAAAATCCCCAGCACCATTTTCCCGCCCTTCATGGCACACCTCAGCACCCGTGAGGCTCCCCAGTACCCATTTCCCCCCAGCAGGGACCCTATAAAATCCCCCAGCACCCATTTTTCTCCCCTAACATAAACCTCATTAACACCCCTTTCATCACCCACTACCCCCCATNGCTTGTGCTGGCAAAGTTCGGGGCCAGATCCCCAAGTTGAGAGACCCCCCCACACACTTTGTACCTCTCCCTTAAATTTCACGATTCTGTCTAACTTCAAGACCCCCACCTCTTTAGTTTTAAGACACCCTCCCTTTCTCTTTAGGACTCTCTCCATAATTTCAAGTCTCCCTACAATTTCGAGACCCCTCCCATCATCTCCCCTTTTTAATTTGAAGACCCCTCCCCACAGTTTTAACCTCTCCTTTTAATTTCCAGAGCCCTCTCTTGCAAACCCCTCTTCTTTAATTTCCACACCCCCCACAACGATATCCTGCCCCACGTGACTTGTCCCTTCCCCGCCCCTCGCGAGTTTAGCCCGGCCACGTCTTCCCCCCCGGCTCGGTGCAGCACAATGGACGGGCCGGTGCTGCCCCCTTGTGGGCGAGATCGCGGTATTCAGGCAGCTCAATTGATGGAGCCGTGTAGAGCGGAAGGACGCGGTGCGCCCCGAGTCGGCTTTCGGGCCCCCTTCTTCGGAGCTGTAATCAAGGACTATCTTGCTGATCAAGGTCAGAATAAAAGACACTAACGAGAACCAGATGGACTAGAATGTTCTTGTTATGTTAATATCAAAGACTGCGAAACAGAAAGAGGGCATTAAGGTCGGGAACAGCCTTGGGGACAGTGATCATGACATGGTGGAATTTAGTATCCTAAAGGGTGGAATCAGAACAACCAGTAGAATTGCCACCCTGGACTTCTGCAGAGCTAACTTTGTGCTCTTCAGGGACATGCTTGCAGAAGTCCCATGGGCTAAGGCTCTGGAGGGGAAAGGAGCTCAAGAAAGTTGGCTAATTTTTAAAGACCACTTCCTCCAGGCTCAAGCTGGGTGCATTCCCCTGAATAAAAAATCAGGTAGACGTGCTAGGAGACCTGCATGGTTGAATAAGGAGCTCCTGAAAGTAATCTCAGGGAAGAAGGAATCTTACAATTCATGGAAGAAGGGATTGGTCACTTGGGAGAACTATAGGGAAGTAGTCAGGGATTGTAGGAAAGCAACAAGGAAGGCCAAAGCCCTCTTGGAACTGAAGCTGGCATAGGAAGTAAAACAGAACAAGAAAGGCTTCTTCAAATACATCAGCAGAAAGAGGAAGAACAAGGAAGGTGTAGGGGCACTACTGAGCGAGGAGGCAGCCTTGATAACTGAGGATGCAGAGAAGGCAGAGTTGCTGAATGCCTTCTTTGCTTCGGTCTTTACATCTAAGGCCGAACTCTCCTATGACCCCCAGAACTTGGATGAAGGAGAGGAAGCCTGGAGGAGGGAGTGCTCCCCACTGGTCAGCGTGGACTGGGTTAGGGATCAGCTACACAAATTGAACATTAACAAGTCCATGGGCCCTGATGAGATGCACCCAAGGGTGCTGAGAGAACTGGCTGATATTATTGCCCTACCGCTATCTATCATCTTTGCCAAATCGTGGCAGACAGGAGAGGTGCCTGAGGACTGGAGGAGAGCCAGTGTCACTCCAGTCTTCAAGAAGGGCAAGAAGGAGGTTCCAGGAAACTATAGACCAGTCAGCCTCACCTCCATCCCTGGAAAAATGATGGAGCGGCTCCTGCTGGAGGGCATCTCAAGGCACTTGGAAGAGAAGAAGGTTATCAGGAGTAGTCAGCACGGATTTATGAAGGGGAAGTCCTGCTTGACTAACCTGATAGCATTCTATAATGCAATAACTGAATGGTTAGATTCAGGGAAACCAGTGGATGTGGTCTACCTTGACCTTAGCAAGGCCTTTGACACTGTCTCCCATGAAATTTTAGTGAGCAAGCTGAGGAAGTGTGGGATGGAAGAGCAGACAGTGAGGTGGGTTAGGAACTGGTTGCAGGATAGAGTTCAGAGGGTGGTGATCAATGGTGCCAGGTCCAGCTGGAGAGCGGTGACTAGTGGTGTCCCCCAGGGATCGGTGCTGGGACCAGTCTTGTTCAACATCTTCATCAATGACATTGATGAGGGCACAGAGTGTCTGCTCAGCAAGTTTGCCGACGACACCAAGCTGGGAGGCTTGGCTGATACGGCTGAGGGCTGTGCTGCCATCCAGAGAGACCTGGACAGACTGGAGGGCTGGGCACAGAGAAACCAGATGAAGTTCAACAGGGACAGGTGCAGAGTCCTGCATCTGGGGAGGAATAACAAATTCCCCCTCTACTCTGCCCTGGTGAGGCCTCATCTTGAGTACTGTGTTCAGTTTTGGGCCCCCCAGGTTAAGAGGGACAAGGATCTACTGGAGAGGGTCCAGCGGAGGGCTACGAGGATGATTAGGGGACAGGAGGGCATGGCTTATGAGGAGAGGCTGAGGGACTTGGGGCTTTTTAGTCTGGAGAAGTTTGTTATTTGCAGATCCCCCTCACTGTGGCTTTTTCTGTGATGAGGAATTGACTGCTTTTCTACCTACAAAATTATTAAGCAGCCAGACTTCCTCAGCCTCAAGTACACATTGCATCTCTTTAGGGTTTCTTTTGCAGTTCCGCTACCACAGTGACAACTAGGTCTGCTAAGGAAACTAGGCAGAGACACCTCAAAAGCGACATCTGTGTTTATACAGCAGAGGAACTGACTTTGCAGCTAGTTTTTACCAGGGATTCTTACAGAATCCTGCTGTGTTTTCTCAGTAACTTCCATGCATGCTGTGGCTTGCACTTTAGAATAGATGCCCAGCACAGCCTTCTCAGATGAGAGCTGCAGCCTGATAATTTAGCTCTGTTCTTCACAAAGCAAAAGCATGGGTTCTTTTAGTTATACTGCTGTTGTTACACTTAACAAGGTGACTTCCTGCGCTGTTTTGCAGAGTAGCCGTCTTTTTATGTCCCACTCACGGAAAAATAATTTTATTTACTCACTTCTGCTTCTCCTGAGGCTGCCTTTATACGTCTTGGGGACTGTCACCACCCCTTTCCCAGGGGATTGTGGGAAGTGTGGTGGGCAGTGCCAGGGGTATAAGAGCCCTAGCTTGGCTTCTGGGTGCTTGTACTGCTCTCTGGCAACTCAGGAGATAGAGCTCTCTAGTTACTTCAAGAGCATCAGGTTCTTGAGTGGCTTTGGCTGATTGTTGAGAACAGATAGTTTCTCTTTGAGGTGAGAGCTGTAATCCCTTATGATTCCATGACTGGTCAGTGGTAAGCAACAGGTAAGTGCCAGTTTTTGTGAGTAATGTACATATTCTGAGCTTTTTTCTTTTGCCTTTGCATTTCAGGCCAGCAAGGTGGTGCAAAGCATCTTAGGGCTCTGGAGCATCTTCATCGCTTCTGGAGAATTTTACTCTAGTTTTTGGCATCTTTGAAGATGAAACCAGGGCTTTTTCTTCCCATTTGCAGTGTTTTTCTCTCTTTGATGGACTCCTGATGACAGAAGTGCTTTCCCCAGCTGTTTTCTGCTGTCCCCATTAGCTTTTCTTTTGCAGATAATGAGAAGAGCAACTGTGGTAAAGGGATGTGAGACGGTGCTAAGGTCAGTAGTGAGTTGGGGAAGTATGTCAGCAGGGTGCAATTTGGATCTGTTATTTGCAGGTGCCGTAGGCCCTCTGGGAAGGAGTGGTGTCACGAGACCACGACAGAAAGGAGGAAGGTGAGATGTATGTAGTCTGGGTCCATGCCTGATAGTAAAGAACAACTCAGTTGAGCACTTTGTTTTGCAGGTATGAGGCAGCCACCGGTGGAACAGGAGTGTTTTAGGTGAATCGGGGTGGTACCAAGGAGGCGCTCAGGGATGGTTTTGTCTCTGGAGTGCAAGTTTTAATTGGGTGTCTCGGCATCCTAGGTGCCAGAAGAAATGACGGCCGTGATGTCAGACCAGATAGTGCTGCCATGACAACCACTGCAAGTCATCTGGGGAGAGGTGTGTCGCATGGGGGTTCGGTATGCCATCATGTGTGACACTTACCCTCCTCTGTCTGGTTTTAATTGTGGGAGACGAAGCCGGTGTCTGCAGCAACATCCTTTTGTGGCCGATGAATATCTTCTGAGATGGGCTTTTTTCTCTCTCCAGTTTAATTTCAGAGGTGGGCACTGAGCGTGGGCAAAGGCATCGGGTTACCTCTTGGCAATGGAGAAATGGAACACTAAATCAAACTTGCGCTCCTTTTTAGTCTTTCATTTTTCTGTGGAAAACTAAATCAAACTAGCACCCCCTACTGCACTCCTTTGCAGTCTTTCATTTGCTTGTGTAAAATAAATAATATTGTTTTGTAATCCAGTTTTGATTTTATCCTCCATTGTCAATTGGCAAATTAGAATAAAGAAATCCCCAGCTGAGGGGGGGTGTGTTTTTTCCCCTGGTCCTGGCCAGTCTGTGAGGTGACTGTCCTCACCTAAGTTTGTATGCAGATTGGGCTTGGGACAGGGTTTTTGTCAGGCAGGGCGATTGTCGAGCAGTGGCGTACAGCATGATGGAACCTGCAATAGGATGGAGCCAGGTGGAGAGAAGCATATGTATAGATGGGGGATCCTAATGGATAAGTTTACCTGTGTAAAGTGTCTAGAGGTTGTGGTGCAAATTTGTGTAGAGCTGTGCTGCTGTTGATGGATCAATAAAGTGTTGAGAGCTACTGTGATGTAATAATAATAATAAAGAGGTAGTGTAACATTTTTACTGCTGTCCTGTCTCCCCCTGTCTCGGTGTTGGCTGTCTCCTCCTGTGTCTTGTCTCATGTCCTAGCTGTAGATATGAATGGAGATTGGCTTGAATGAATCATTGAAGATTGGCCAGAATGATGGTATGAATGGAGTTTGGATTGAATGAGACGGTGACTGTATGAATGGAGCTAGGTGTGCATGAGAGAATGAATGAAGTGGTGAATGGAGGTTGTCCGGAATGACTGAAGGAGTGACTGAATTTGTGAATGGAGATCGGCCTGAATTAGTGTATGTGTGAATGAGTGTAGGTATGAATGGAGATTGGCTTGAATGAATGGAGACTTCCAATTGGCCTCAAATTAGTTATTTAAAGATCAAATTGGCTTTAAATGGAAATGCCACATTTGGCCTCAAAATTTGAAAATGTCAATTGGCTGTAAATGAAAATGAGAAATTTGGATTCAAATGTGGAAATTGGCAAGTGGCTGTAAATGAAGTCACAACATTTGGCATCAAAGTTTAGGAATGTCAAACAGCTTTAAGTTAAGTTGCCATTTAACACCTTTGCCTACTGTTGCAACTGCAAGTATCAGCAGCAGGCTACTTTGTGATGGCAAATGTGCCAAGCGGCTTTAAATGAAGGTGGCTCTTTTGGCCTTTAAGTTTTGGAAATGCGAATTGGCTGTAGCCAAATGTGGTCTACACAATTACAAAGTAGGAAGACATCAAAGGGCTTATTAGAAGGTGGCATATTTGGCCTCTGAGTTTAAAATAGCCACTTAGTCTCACTCAAGACTGTTTCATTTGGCCTTAAATGATAAATACCAAGAGGTGTAAACTCAAAATGTCACAGTAGGCATTAAACTTTAAAATTGTAATTTCTAATTGGACTGTTTCAAGAATAGCCACATTTGGCCTCAAAATCAAAATTTGAAATTATTTAAACCAGATGTAGCAGTGTAAAGCAGACATTGCTCCCTTGGAGAAAAAAACAGTTTTAAAGTTATTTGTTTTCTCCAAGGGAGCAATGAAGTTGTATGCTGCTGAAAATGAGATTGCCACATTTTGCATTTTAGATTTCTATGGCAAATTGGCTGTAAGTGGAATAGCCTAATTAGGCCTCCAAGGTGTCAGAAACCTATTGACTAATTGAAATTGGCACCATGGATTCAAAGTGTTATATTGCCAATTGGCTGTAATAGGAATTGCACCAATTGGCTCTAAATTAACAAGATGCCAGCTGTCTGTAATTGAAGATGCTATATTTGGCTTTTAAAATTTTAAAACAAAAGTTAAATTTTAAATTCAACCTTGCTGGGTTAAAATACCCTTGCTCCCTGGGGGGATAAAAACCCCCACCCTATTGTTTAAATTTATTTTTTGCTCCCAGGGAGCAAGGGTGCACCATACTGGTGTAAATGAGATGATTGCCATTTTTTTGGCAGCATGAATTTGTATGGCCAAGTGGCTGTACATGGAAGTGCTTCACGTGGCCTTCAAGGTCTCAGAAGCTTCTTGGCTGTAATGCAATTAGGCACAATTGATTACAAATGTAATGTTGCTGATTGGCCCAGATTGAAAATGGCATTTTGTAACTATACAGCTAAATGCTGCAATATACTGAATTGAAATTGCCATATTTAGCATGCAAATCAGGTCTGTAACCCTAAATTTAGAGTTACAACTTGCGTTGCAAAGTAAATTTCAAGCTTAAAATTTGAAACATTAATCTTTGAAATGTCAGATTTTGACTTTGTAAGCTTTCACTGCAAATCATTGTAGGCTTTGTAAGTCAAACTGACACAGAAATTTCTGTATATCTGTGTCCAAATTTGAAATTGGCAAAGTCTGAATTCAAAGTTTGTCTTTAAAGGTAAGCTTTCAAATAGAACTTTTGAAATTTCAAAATTAGTATTTGTGAATGTACACTTAGCCATGCTGCTGTGAGAAATTCTAAAACCTCCTTGCTCATTTGGAGTAACTGCACAACTACTACATTGAGTAATGCTGTTCCTCCAAGTGAGCAATGGCTTGCTGTGATGCTGCTAGGACTATTTTTGTATTCAGTAGTTGTCCAATTGGGGGTGCGGGAGGTGCAGATTTATGAGCGTTCCA
>VXBP01008152.1:0-32306 GCA_013400115.1 Rhinopomastus cyanomelas
GTCTGGTTGGAGGCCTGTATCTAGTGGAGTGCCTCTGGAGTCGGTGCTAGGACCGGTCCTGTTCAATCTATTCATTGATGNAAAAATGATGAGAGAGGTGGAGCACCTCCTTTAGGAGGAGAGGCTGAGGAAGCTGGGTCTCTTTAGCTTGGAGGAGACTGAGGGGTGACCTCATTAATGTCTATAAATATATGAAGGGTGGGTGTCAGGAGGACGGAGCCAGGCTCTTCTCAATGTCATCTAGTCATAGGATGAGGGGCAATGGTTGTAAGCTGGAATATAGGAGGTTCCACATCAATACCAGAAGGAATTTCTTCCCAGTGAGGGTGACGGAGCACTGGAACAGGCTGCCCAGGGTGGTTGTGGAGTCTCCCTCACTGGAGATATTCAAGACCCGACTGGATAGGTTACTGTGCGACTTGGTTTAGGTGATCCTGCTGTTACAGGCGGATTGGACTAGATGATCTTTTGAGGTTCCTTCCAATCCATAATGATTCTATGATTCTATACCCACCAATTTCAATAGATGGAGGAACAGATGAGCTGGGTAGTTCTTGCAAGTATACATACAGTAAGAGATTGCCTGCTGACTCATTTCAGTTGTAGTCAGAAAGATGATTAGAAGATGAACTAACCAACACAATGTTACTGAAACATTGCTGGACAGAAGATAGACCTATCTCATGCAACAGACAGGTGACAGGCAGCTTATTCTGGTGAGTTATTTTGAACCTGCTTTTCTTCCCCAGTAATGCAGAATATCAGGCCAGGAGTACCCGAAGAATAATTTCTGCTCTGGAAAACACATTAAAAAATTGTCATGGTTGTAGTCCAGGAGAGGGAAACCCAGATTGTTCCTGGAAGACCTGCACAAATCACCTAGGGTTTAGCTCTACCTATGTGAGTAGGTCCTTTGATTTTGGTTCCAGTGCAATTTCTGCCCCTACACTCTTGTTTATACCTTAATTTCTCTCACTGGAGAGGCAATAAGAAAGTGGTTTTACCAACTTGCACTTCAGAGAAAGTTTATCTGTCTCCGTGTGTGTTACTGCAGTCTCAGTTAGTCCTGAAAGCTGGTATATCTGTATGGGATCCAGAGGTACATGCAGAACTTGAGAAGAAGAAAAGAGGACTTGCCCACATCATCTTATGTTAAACTGTTGTAAACTGTTTGATGCAGTGACCCCATATCTGTGCCTGGTGCTGTCAGTGGTTTGTCTGCACAGCCCTGCAGCCACCTGCCCACAAGTGGGATTGTTTACTTAGTAAAAAACGCACCTATGAAACTCCTGTCACAAGGATGAATACGGACAGAGACATGGGTCACCTGTTTTGCTTTTGCAAGCAGTTTGAAAACTTCTGCAGCTTTCCAGCCAAAGAAGAGGAAAGACAACCCAGAGGGCAGCACATGCTGGCTACTTTTAGGGTAGTGCCCGGTGTAATCAGAAGACCCATATTCTTATTCCTGATCCAATACCGAGTCACTGTGCAATTTCGAGCAAAGCCACTCAGCTGCTCCGCTCCCCTGTTACTCCAGTTGTAATACTATTTACACCACAGGGGAGTTAGGAGGCTCATTTAATCTAATTCGTGCGAGGCGCTGCGGTAGCCTCCCGCAGCGGGGGTTCCAGCCATTCTGCCAGCGCTGACCCCCCCATCCCTTCCTCCCTCACTCCCTCCTCTCGCCCCTGACAAGGTAGGACGAGGTTTCCCGGGAGCGCAGCTCGGTGACGGACGCTAGACCCCGCCACCACCCCCCCGAAAACGGCATCCCTCGGCCAGGGATCCTCCCAGAGCCTGCTGCCAGAGAGGATCGCTCCGCACCGTCCCCTCCCGGCGCGGCTTCCAAAAGTGCGTGTTTCCTCTGGGTTGCGCTTGTCTCTCGCCATTTGTTTTTTAAGGGAGTTGCTAGAAAACATTCCTGCTTTTTTCTTTTTTTTTTAATAGCTATATCATGTCTGGTATTGTATTTCTATTTTCCCCTGAGGAAAGAAGCCAGAAGAAGTAGGAACAACAAATAATGTGTGGGAGAGTGGGTTTTAACCTCTGTTCAAAGCCTCTTTTTGTTTGGCTCCAGCATTTTTGTGATGACAATTCCCTTCTCTCTGATTTACTTTCCTGCTGTAGAAGTATTGACTTAGTTTGGGGTAATGGCTTGTTTGTGTTGAACCCCTTGATATTTTCATATTTGCACCGTAAATGCTTTTCTTTTGTCATGCTTAACCCTTTTCACATTAATTTTCTTTTTACTTCCTTTTTTTTTAATTTCTTTTCTTTCTTTCTTTTCCATTGATTTTCCTTCTTTCTTCTTTTGGGTATTGGATTAGATGATCCTTGGAGGTCCCCTCCAAAACCTAATGATCTATATGTGTATCTGTGTGTATGTTTCTTTATTTTTCTCTTTTCCATTTTTATCCTTTTTTATTTTTCTCTCTTTAATCTTATCTTTTTAACTTCTTGTTTCTTTCCTTTTCTTTCTTCCTCTTCCTTTCTTTGCCTTTATCATCCACTTTTTTTTTCTTTTTTCCTTTTTTTTTTCCTGAATATACTACCCAAATATTCAGTAAATTGTCTGTAGCACTTAAGAGGTCTCTGGGAGAACACTGTCTGTAAAGCTTTGTAAAGTACTCTTATCAGACACCCTGGCATGGAGACACCTATTTATTTAGGAGGGGGTAAAAAACATGCACTAGGGAGACTTTTTTCCTTGTTGTTATTAGTGGCAAATTCATCTCTCTTATCCCAGGATCCTGCCTGTTTTTAAACCATTATGGTATTCAGTTTCCAACCACAGATGAAAGATTCCTGAGGAAAAATACTCCATCCATTAAAAAATTAAAAGTGAAGCATTAGCTTTTCCTCCTCTCTCTCTTGACTCAGGCAAATGTGGCAAAGGTCAGCGTATACACTTTTCTGCAGGCACATATAAATCCATGCCAATCCTTAGTCTATCTGGCAGTAAATGTACAGCAGTAGCACTTGTTTCAGCCACAGCAGTGCTTCCCACCAGGACTGGGGAAGAGGGAGCTCCAAACAGGGACCTTCTGAGCACTGCACCTTCACAAGCTGTGCCCTGGCAAAGTTACAGTGTCCCCATGTTTGCTGCTGCTCAAGGAAAATTCATTGTTCAAGAGGTGTGTCAGGGCAGGGAGGTAAGGAAAGAAGCAATCCAAGAGGGCATCATCACTCAGCTGCAGCCTAATCCCTGTAGGACTGTGCTGGTGTGGTGGGAGCAACCCTACTTTCACCCTGCATCAGAAAGATGTGAAAGCGGAGTTTTCTGATAGGTCTGATTGATAGGAAAGCTTTATTTGGGAGTGGAAACTGGTCACAAGTCTGCAAACATTGAAGCAATAACTTTGCATGATCAGTAAAGTGCTTTTTCCTTGCAGGGGTGCTGAAATAAGATGCATCCCAGCCCCTCTGTACGCTGCTGTTAGACATAAACCAGAGAACAGGGACTTGCGCTTTTCCTAAGCAAGCAGTACCTGGAATTTAGCACCTCTTTCACTGAAATTAGCTTTCCTGAAGACATCAAGAGGAGTTGGATTAGTCACGCATTAATCTGACAAAACCTCGTTTTCAACTTCTCTCTTAATTTCTCCAGAAAGCCAGTTCAGGGAAAGGAGGAAAACTATCAAACCTTCCTAGCATCCGACTAACATGTACACAGAGAGTGCACAAAATACAGTGTATGAGCTTCAAGGGGTTATTACTTAGAAAACTGTCCACCACCTCCTCAATCCTTACTAGAGAAAGCTGTTTAATTAAAAGGGAAGTGTTCATGTTCTGTCTCTTCATGAAAACTGATTTCAGAGCTGTTGGAAACTTCTCAAGCCAGACGAGCAGCTCAGATACCTTCAGTGGAGCATCTGCCACTCTTGTCTGTATTAAGCTGTGTATGCTTTCACTTTCTAGGGTGCTGGAGGTTTGCTAGAGGAAAAGGGAAAAAATGTTCTGATACATAGTTAAAGGGCAGGTTTTGCCTTTTCTGCCTTGCTTTCTTTCCCTTTGCAGGACTTGGAGTTACTAAGGTACTTTTTTAAACAAAACTTATGCTTCTCAGCTCCTTCCACACTGAAAAGCTGCTATGTTTTTCACAGGCAGCTCTGCACTCTGGAGCTTTTAAGGGTTTCTAATCCTGGAAGACCATCTGACATCATCCTGTTTCTTGTCTGCTGATGTTTCATACAAGCCTCACATTTCCTTAGTATTTTCAGAGCCACCAATTAATGCAGCAATCCTGTGTTTATGTTCTGGTTTCATGCTTTTTTTTCTTTCCCCTGATGCTTTCCTGGCTTCCATCCCAACAGGCTGCTCTCCCTTAGACGTGTTTTGTGCCAAAGGTTAAGCTGGACCAGCTTGTTGCAAAAGAAGAAAAAAGGAAAAAAAAAAAAAAAAAGAAGAGGGAGTGGGAGGGAGGAGGGTTTTTTCCCCTAATTTTCTTCACTGACTTCAAGCACCATGTGATCAGGAAGCCTGGCCTTTTGCCATTTCCCTTCTGCACTAAAGGGAAACATTGTGTAGCTGTTGCCCTGCCACCAGTGGGACGGCCTCTTGCAGACTTACGTAGGAGGCTAAAAATAACTGAGATATTTAAGGCGGGATGTGGAATCCCAGAGCAGACAGAGCGAGCCTGGTCAGCTGCCGAGCTGCACCATCCATGGCCCCAGCCACAGGCACACACACGCACCAGAGTAACGCGCTGCATATGATGCAACTGCAAATCTATGCCTGGCAGCAGTGCTGAACAGTTAGACCCTGTGGAGACCCACAAAAGGAAAAGCAAAATTAAAAAGAAAAAAAAAAAGGACGGGAGTACTTGGAGATCTTTGTTTTCTCTTTTAATGCACAGTTTCTAGCAGTTTCTGGCACGGTAGGTATTTTTCAAAACACTAGCCCCTGGTATTTTGTGTGATTGATGTAAGGGTAGGGGCACCCAGCGAGTGTGAGATGCTCAGCAGGCTGATTTCTGCAGGGCTGACTTTGCTTCGGCTGTAAGCAGTATCACATAACTTCACCCTAGCGATTTCTAGGGGATAGCATCTGGAAACCACACTCAAGCCTCATGGAAATGCTGGGACAGCACCACATTCTCTGATAGTCTCTTTTTCCCCTGGCAGAAGCAGCAAGAATGGTCATCTTCTTGATGACATCAGTCCATCAGGACTGCTCTCACCCTCACTCAGATGTAGCAGGCACCCCCTGGTGAATCTTCCTCCAGGTAGTCAAGCTGTTATGAGCCTTAGGCCTCATCGCTTCTTGCTGCTACTGAAGTAACAGGGGATATAACTTTGTGCACCACAAATGCCCACACCTTGTAGTCATGCCTTCATGGGATGAAGAGTTTCATCCTTCCTGGAGAGAGAAGACCTGCACAGATGACCCCAGCAGAGACTATCCACCAGCTCCAAGATCCAGCCAGGTGTCAGTGAATTGTGCAGGAAAACAAGACATCCATTGTGGTTTGGATAACCCACCTACCATGGTATCATCACATGGAACCACTTGGCATTTAACAAAGCCATCCTGCCACAGCCATGCAAAGAAGATGGCAGGCAAGGCTGTGTGTTTGGGGGCTGTCATGCAGCCAAATCTTTTCTGCACAACCAGCAAGTTTCACATGCTTTGGAGTTCCAGAACAAAAGTTTCACACAAACTTAATTGTCCCCAGATTTTTAATGCTAGTAAGTAGTTGTAACACCTCAAAAAGAGCTATTTCTTTTTCAGTCTTTCCCAACTATACATTTTCCATTTGAGCTCCCATCACACCTTTACTAAATGAACATAACTCAAAAATCCTCAATAATTAAGACATTTCTCTTTTCTTTCACATGTAGCTTGCCATGTTGTTATAATTAAATTTCAAAGCTCAAGTGTCTCCAGTTGTTTTCTTCTGCTGTTGGTTTTCATCCAGTAGCCACTGCAGCCTGATAGAACCCAGTGTTACTCATCTGGAGGTTGACAGACCTGTCTTATTCCCACCAGGTGTCTTGGTCTGCTGCTGAAAGATAAAAGTGCATGGCATTAAATCACATGAATATATAAGCATAATAGGGCCCTTATTTCCTTTTGCACTCACATGCTATTTACCCTTATAAGGCAAACATCAGATTCTTCTCTGCAAGTAACCACCTACGTGGCCTTGATAACACCTAACTTCTGTGCCTTGCCTATGGACAAGTTTGCAACTTCCCCAGGCTGCATACTCTATGAGACAGTCTTCCTTCACAATCTCTTTCACTCTAGATGTGCTTCAACAAAACGAAGTCAAATCGCATGCAGGCCATTCTGTTGGCATGGGTATCCACTGTGGTTTGCTGCTGAGGACAGATGCTGGCAGGAGCACCCCTTGTTACAAAGTAGGGAAGCCCTTTCTTAACGGGTCTGCATCTTGAAGCAGTCAAGTTTGTTCTTCCCTACAGACACTACTGTGATTTCACCCTTTATTGCTCCCTTTATGCTTTGAGGCAGAGCTCAGCCTCCTTAGCACCACACCTTTGGAAAAGTAAGTGTTGTTTGGCATGAATGAAAGCCTCTGTGCCCACTGTCCAGCTGAAAGCCTAAAAACACGTGTAGACATTTTAAAGATTCCTTACAAAGGTGGCAAGAAAGCAAGCAGAGAAAACCCCCAGCCTTTGCACGTTCATACACTATAAGGAAGTGCCTTCAACCACCATAAATAAAAGTAAGGTATGGTCTCCAGCTGATCTCAATTACTGGAGCTCCATTGAATTGAACAGAGCTAAGATAATTTACACCAGATGAGCATCTGCCCTCAACATATGTTGCATTATGGTTCAACAAGATGGTCTCAGTTTGCCTTGGGGAGGGGTTGTTGGAGGAGAGAGTGAGGTTTGCTCATGTCTAGGAATGATGGGCTGCAAAATCCCCAAGTGAGGAGGTAAATAGGGAAAAGTAGGCATTTTGTTATTAGGCCTCCTTATTTCCAGTTATTAGGGTGGGAAAGAGCAGACTGTGTGGGAAACAGGCTTCACTACACTCATTTTTGGCAGCTTTTGACTGGACCCTGACCAGACATTTATTAAAACAGCCTCATAAGTTGTGGTCTCACTAAAGAACAATACAAAACCAACCAAATGTTAATGTATTCAATCTGTTCCTGCTGAGATTTCCGCCTCCCCACTTCCCTGAATATTAGACAAGAAGTGGGAGGGGGAGAAGAAGATGAAGAAAAGTTTATAGTCCCAGACTCAACTGATGAATCTGCTGCAGGCTTCTGGAGTTTTTGTAATTAAAATAAATGGTCCATAGGATAGGAAGTATAATTGGTTGGACAGTAATTATGTTATAACTCAGCTCAGGTTATGCATCTAAGCAAACTCAAGGCACTAATAGAAGAAGCAGGAATACTAGGAGAAAAACTCCAAGGAAGGGTTAAGGGCCTTCAAAAGAGGGTAGTGGATCACATCTGATTTTTTAAATTTTTTTTTAGATGTACTTGAGATTGTTTTTGTTAGCAAGCTAGAGGAAATGCTGTACTACAAGTACTTGTCAGCCAGAGGTCTGGGATAATCTGAACTTCAGCAACAGAAGCAAGAAAATAAATATTTTGGCAAGTGAAAAACCCAGGGCAGGATTTGTGGCAAAGCTTCTGTATGTTTACAGGGAGTGGGAGGAGTTTTAACCCACCCCTCTTGCTGAAACTTATGAGCACTGCACATTCCAAACCTGCTGTCAGAACAAGTTTCATGGTTGCACTTCTTCAAACACCTGAACCTGCTCTGGACAACCATTACCTCTGCAGTGGTAAAAGAGAGAGGCCAGGACCTTCCCACCAGACACAGGTCAACGTTTAGCCATGTCATCTTCCTCATCCTTGTCTCCTTCAGACCACTCTCTCCCTCAAACTGTGTCACGGCATTGTCTGGAGAGGGCTGGCTGGCAACAAGCCCACACAGTGCCAGGGCATGTGCTGGCAGTTGAATGATACAGATGATCATGAAAACTGCTAAAGCTCACGCTAGAACCCTGCTGGGTTTACCAGTATAGACACATGCAGCAGCAGCAGCAGCTGCAAGCACCCTTTCCATGGGAAAAGGATCAGATCCAGATCACAGAATGACAAAAATATATCTGCAGGCATATAATGTGTTTGTCTCTGGAAACAGTCTGGGATTCTTTTCTTTAAGGTTTACATTCATTGTTTCGGAAAAGTAAAGCTTCTGGAGATCTGCAGGTCAAATATGGTTGTGGTAGATCATCTTGGATCCATAGAAAAGAGTCCCATTTTGGGATGGATTTTCCACAGCAGTGAAAACAGCCCCAAAACAGATTTCACTGATACAATGCTCAGACAACACCGAGTACCTTTAGACAACTCTTCCATCACCTGGGGAGAGCAACAGCAATGAGGGTTTTACATGGAGAGCGTGTGAGTTCCCATCTGAATCACTCCAACTCAAGCCACATTTTTGCCAACTTTCAGTGAGTATTGGAGACTTTCAAGCTCATCATTGCTTATTTAGTAAGACGGTCTGATCCTGTCTACCATAATTTCACTCCTGACTCCTTTATATGAGGACTAGGCAATTCACAAGAGGAAGCAACTAGGGGCAAACTCCCTGGTGGTTCAGCTGCTTCTCCATGGCAGTCACACATAGCTGTTTCAATCCTGAGGCAATTATGCTTTTTGGTGAGTGAGGCATAGTACACAGAAACAGACAGCTGACTAATATCACTGTGCTTGACCTTTGCTCACCAGATCACCCAGTCTCATGAGAGAAGAGCTCATCTTAGCCATGTAGGTCTCAGTCCTGCTCCCTTTTTCCCAGTGGGGGCCAAAATGAGTGGCATTCTTTCTGTAGGAACCAAGCTTTTAAGAGCTATTGGGGAAGAAAGCACTTAGATGAGCTAATACCTTGGAACAGATTGCCCAGGGAGGCAGCTGAGGCCCCATCCCTGGAGACACTCTGCTTGGGGCTCCACAAGGCTCTGAGCAACCTGATCTAATTGAGGATGCACCCCCACTGCAAGGGGTTTGGACTAGATGATCTTTGGAGGTCACTTCCAACCTTGGTGGTTCTGCGATTCTGTGATGCTGGAGATGTGGAAATAACTGTGTACAAATGGACAAAACACACTACTGCACAATATACTTCCAGCCACAGGTACTGACAAGGCAAATGTTGAATTCCTGCAATGGAGATGAGACAGAAACAACTTTCCTACTACAGGAACTTAGACATATGCATTACCTACGAACTCTCTGAGTTATCCCTTGATGAAAAAAAGAAAGTTGAGAAATATGTGTTATAAGCAACTAGTCCTTTGTAGGACCACTACCTTATCTACTTGCTGCCGTCTCAGCCCACTTGCCTGAAATCATGCAGAAGAGTTACAGTTGCTGCCTCCAGTGTGAGCTGAAGTTGACCCAAGCAGCACTCAAAGCAGCCATGAGAAAAATCTACACACAACCCTCCATGCACATGTGTCCAGAGGCCACTAACCTGATGGTTCTCTTCCTCCTCATGTAACGAGTGCACACTGTGCACTGTGCACCTGCATAGATGGGCACAAGACCACAGTCAAGCTTCCCTCTAGCAGACTTTTAGAGTTGTGCAACTTTGAGAAATAGCAACTGATAGTAGGTTTTCTCCTCATCCACCCCACCAACAAGGGAAAACACAGTCATCTGGAGACACCACAAATATGCATTGCTGTTCTTTGATTACCAAAGTTAATCAGACTGCCATGAAGCTTAAATAAATTTATTTTCAGCTGCTGTGTTTCAGGATCATGACTACTGGCAAAGCATAGGCAGCCACACTGCAGCATCCAGAATGCTTTCAGCTGGATGGCCTTTCCATAAGTCTTCCGTTACCAAAAAGCACAACTTCTACTCGCTTTGTACAGGAAAAAAATCACATGCTATCCACCACCTGTAATTTTTCCTATAGCCAAACTATCCAGTTCTCTTTTATTTGGCAGTGAGCAGTGTCTCTAGAAAAACATTCCTATATACAATATAATTTGCAAAAGCAACCCAAATGAATGCAAAAGCAACAGATCTTAACCCTAAAATGCAAATCAGGCACATGCTGAGGTAACAAAAAAGAGTAATTAGATATTTAAGCCTCCTGACATATATTTTGCTAAAAGCACAGTAAAAAGAAATCCATTTACAATATTTTTTGTTGTTCCTGCCCGTTTCAGGCATGTCATTTAAGTTAAATGCTTCTTTATGTAGTTTATTATGAAGTTCTTAATGTCTCTTGAAAGGTTTGGAATAACATTTCCTTAGAAACAATTTTGTTTGTATGTCATAACTCCCTGTCCTACCTTTTCAGTTGAAGGCACTGGCTGGATGCCTCTTGTCATTCTGTGTGATCAGGTGCAGACTGGCAAGGAAACACACTGGCTCTATGTAAGGTGGTCTGGAGTGACACACAAAGGCAGGCCAAGAGGGACTAGAAGACCTCCCTGAATTGCTAGCAGTAACTCTGCTCTCATAAGTGTTTGTCGTGTAGGCTGAAGGAAAGCACTAAGGAGCAGTTTTCTGGGGAGCAAGTTTCCCTTGCCACAGCCTGGTGATCAAATCAATGGCCACACTGCCATATTCCATAACGCTTTTTTGTACAGCCTAAACCCAGGTTGAAGTTCTTACCTGCAGCCAGGGATGCAGTGGAAGACCAAACTCTTAAATGAAAAGCAAGCTTTAGGAAGGCCAGGCAAGTTGCCACCTGGTCACCACAGCAAGAATGTCATCTGACACATTTTATAGAGTTTCCCAGCACTGGAGAACTTTTAGAACTCTAGACAGTCTTTCACTGCTAAAGTTCAAGAAGGCGGGGATGGATAGTGACATGAATCCATTGTTTGGGTGCTTACTCCTTGGAAGGGACTGATCTGAGCTGTGGTCAAGAATGAAAAACAAGACCAGAAGGACTCCGGGTTTTTCCCAGTCTCATAATTCCTGAAAATGTTTCCATTTTCCATTTGTTTTATTCGCTTCAAAGAGTGATTTTCAGGACAGCTCCAGCATTCTGTAAAGTTTTGCTCAACAGCAGGAAATGGTTCTCACTGTTGGGATTTGATATGTGATAGTGTGCCCCAACTTCAAAATCTGGAATAGTCCATCATCTCGATCAATACCAGCATCTTCACTCATGGAGGTCTTCTCACAAGATTTATGGAAGCATCTGACTACAGACTACACCATCGGACTTTTTGGGTCATGTTTGCTGAATTCAACCATTTCAAACACTGGTTGCACCTCCTGAGTTATCAAGAACCAGAAAATTGTTTCTCAGAAGATTGTTTTCTCCAGAGCCCTTTTTTAAATTTGCTTAAGGATATTGGCCCTTCTTGAAGAACTAGACATATAATTATAAATTAATGTCTATTTGCTTTGATGGATTTTGCCTCTTTTCTGAATTCTGAACTCTACAAAAAGCTATTGCAAACAGAATAGAATGTATTTGTTCATCAAAAAAATGATTCACCCGTTTCTTCAGGGATTAATTCTCAGTTTTGTTCGTGAGTGGCTTGTTGCAAATAGTCATAAATTCTACCATGTTGGGTTCCAACCCTGGAGTGATCTTTGTCTGGACTTCAATGAGGCTTTGTATGGGGGGGGCCTGGCCACACAGATCTCACTGCAGTATTGGGCAATGGTTTGTTACATAAGTCATATGATGGTTTTTCTGTTCCCTGACTGGCTGACTTATGTAACCACAGAACAATAGCATGTATTTGAATATAAAGGCAAAAATCATGTCTCGTATCTGTTCTTCATGTGTTCAAGGGTTGGAGTCGGATGTTTATGAAAGCTTTAAAGATATTTTCTTTGACAGTGTCTTCATTAGTGAGTACATTTAGTGTAGGTAACACTAACAATGCTACTGTGAGTTTATCTGAGGACTGTCTCAGATACTGGGCTCATTTGTTTTCTCCAGTAGCAGCTGGAATGAAAAGAAACAAAATGAAAGACAACTCATGAAACTGAGCCATCCAGTGACCCAAGTCCTGCACTGATTTACACCCTATAAATGTTCGGCTGTCAAGTTTAATGTTTCATTTATTCCATTCCAGTGAAATAGAAAAGCATAAAAGCATGTCCAGGGTTAAAAAGGACCACTGAGGGCAAGATATTGTAAAGATGATGATTTTGTGTATATTCTTAAATGTGTATGCTTTCCCCATTTGTTATTTTGTTAAAAACTGAAAGTTATTTCTCTTCAGAGAGAGAAAACAGAAGTCAGCAGCTTTTGTTTTCAGCTAATGTTTTACTTTTGTTCATCTATATCATTAATTTCCAGAAGGGCTTGTCCGAGAGTTGTTATCAAAAGGTTTCAGTTCTGGTTCTGGTTTTTAATTTTTTCCTCTTAAGATCCCAGTTCTTGGAGTCATGTGATTACACAAACATTCCCTACTTCCAGTGTTTTAAACACAAGCTTCTAGCTGGCATTGTTGCAGAGCAAAGACTGAAAACATAAACCCTCAGGGCTGAGAAAAAGGCTTTGAGAAAAAGGACGCACAACTTACAAGTTTTTTAAACCTCATGATTTCTCAATCTTATGTGTTTTGAGGATAGCCTGACTAATAAGTTTTAAACTCCCAGGGTCAACAATATTAAAGCAGAATCAGAAGGACAGCATTGCTTAAGTTTGTACAATGCAATAATCTTCCAAACTTTAAGGAGATGCTACTTTGCAGCAAGCAAGTGCTTTTCCTAAGTCACTTATGAAAGTAAGACCATCATAGCCCATTCAGAATAATTCTGTTCTTTATGCATGCCAGCTTCTAGCACAGTCCTAAGGTACACATTATTTATGTGGCAAGTTCAACAGCTCAGAAAGCATCACCACAATCCGCAGGGTAAATACTTGCTCTCACTCTTTACACTCTCTGACGTAAACATGGGTATTGACATGGACAGTGAACAAGGAAAACCAAAATTGAGAGGTCACAGCTGATGCTCTCATGTCAGTTTCTAGACCATGGGTCCTCAAACATTTTAAACATGGGGCCATTTCCCTGTCCTCGGACCGCGTCGGGGGACTGAAGCCTGGCCCCACAGTAGGCAGGAAGCGGTGGACTGTGGCCGCTCGGCGGCGGAGCAGGGGGCGAGTACTGGTGGGCCCGCGGGCCAGATTGGTCCTCAGACTGGGGTTTGAGGACCTGTGTTCTAGACTCTGAATTTCTAACTGAGTCAGTTCCTAAGTTTTCTGTTCCTAACATGAATGTGCCACACAGTCATGGAACAAAGGCATGTGCAACAGGTTGTATCTTACAACGCAGAGCATGACCATAAAAACTGTCTCATTTTTTAACTTACTTTGGAAGTAGTTCCATGTCCTGAAACTTGGAATTTTTTGAGAACTTGCTTTGTAAGAGATTTTTTTCATATGCCACTAGCGTACATGTACTTAAGACACTTTTCTGGTAGCAGAAATTGTAGTTCCAGTAGAAGACAGTAACATTCTTCATGTTAAGCAAGGAAACTTGCACCAGCCAAAGTCTGAATGAACTGTGCACATTATGGTGGGAGGACTTCCACTGCTAAATATAGGTAGAGCCATTCCTGGAGATCCCAAGTGGTGCTGGAACCAGTACAAGGAGGAGGCAGTAACATCTCAGGGATAATGTGACTGCCCCTTTTGGACTACTCCTCTGTGATACATCCCAGAAACAGTACTTTTCACCCTTGCAGAAGTGGGGAAGGACTTTGTCATGTGCCATGGGACTTCCACACTAAAACAAGCCAGCTGAGCTTAGTCTAAGTTTGAAGAGATCATGGCTCTGTAAGCAAAAAGCATTTCTTCACAGTTTAGACATGGAATCAAGCTACTACACCTCTATCAGCTGCCCTTTTCCAGTTGACTGCATACCCACTTTGTGGCAAATGAGAGATAAATCTTGTTAAATGGAACTTTTCATTAAGACCAAGCTAAGTTTGCGGGCGTCTAAGTCTGCTGACATGTCGTTCTTGGTCAAGTCACGATAGCTCATGAAGCCAAAGACCCAAGAAAAGTGAGCTGTAATGAATGCACAGCTAACATTGTTTAAAGGGTAATATCATGTCTTACGGGACTAGGATGAGTGTTGGTGGCAAAGGAGTTGATTAGTAATACATTGTTTCAGGACACTTGTGAGGCACCATGCAGAAGAATGAATGACTTTCCCCACCTGAATGCTATTTATTAATTTTGAAATGTCTTCCTTAGATGTCTCATCATTATTCCCATAGTTAGAAGCTGATTAATTGCATGCCCCTCAAACACATATCTGGGCACACGTACAAAGACTTTTTAATAGTCCCTAACAATGGCTAACAGCTGGCCACAAAACCAGAGGATTCTCCACCCTTGTAAACCCATGTTCGCCAACAATAAAAAATTCTTCTGGCTACTAAAAAGCCTGATAGAACAGATGATTCTTGTTATGAACTGAATTTTATAAATAAAAATTAAAATGAGAAAATCATTTTAGCTTGTGCATTCATGGGCTGAAAACAGACACAGGTTTCACATTCTGAAAAAACCAACTGATAAATTTCATCTTCCAAAGGCTTCTTTAAATATAGAGCTACTTTGGGGTCTCTTTGTTGGAAGATGTATTTTTTTTTTACCAAATTTTGCTGCAGGTCCAAGTACAGCACTTTGTCTGTCCTCGTAGGCAGGGGTGATGCATCTGTACCACTCACAGGCAGAAATCTCAGGAATTATCTGAAAGGCTTTGTTCTCTAAGCCCGACCACAGCATCAGAGGCAAGCAGTTTGGTCACATCAGCCTAACCATACATTACACCCGCACTTTATGAAAGGTATGTGCTTGCCACTGTGAGTGCTGAGGTTTCTCCATAAACCTCAGGAGATGGCAAGATGAGTTGGAAACCTGCCTGGCCCAACAGCTGAGGTGTAACTCTGCAAAGCAGGAGACAGGGAAGCCAGGACAATACTTCTCTCCCTACAGCTGCAATAAATCTCATGTTCAGATCTATCTATTATATTCAGCATGACTAGATGGTTTATGGAGCAAAGCTCATCACCCTAAGCTGGCATGAGGAGCCTGGCCACACATCTTGAGCCATTTGTACAGACATTCCCCATCAGCAGTGGCCCTGCTTCACACTGGAAGCTGTAGCTGCACCAGCAACAGACACAAATCTCTACAGATTGCACCTTCTCTCCAGCACAGTTCTTCTGTCCTGCTTCCAAGCAACAAAAGGAGAGGCTTCCTTCTTTCTTTCCCTTGCAATTTTTGGCCTTTTCTTTCCTTCCTCCCACCCACTACCATCACTTCTCCTTAGCCTGGGAATAATATGCAGTTAGAAGAGCACAGAGCCAGTGAAAGGAGCAGTGGCTAAGCCATTTGAGGATGAACACATTAGCCAAAAAAAGATAAAGGAACAAAAACCTTTAAAGAAGATATTTTTGTTTGTTGTTAACAACTATTTAACGTCACAGCTAATTAAAAATGTTAACAAAATAAGGCTTTGTTGAAGATTCATCATCTTAAGTTGTGGCATTAAGAGTTCACAAACATTCCTTCTCAGACCTTCCAAAGATCCTTCAACAAAGTGTGTAAGCAGATGGAGGTCAGCCCTCAGTGCCTAATTTCTTGAAGATTTTTAAAATAACCCGAACAAGAAAACAGAACAAAGAAAGGGGAAAAAACTGTAATTCTGGTGACAGCAACTATGATGTTGGGTTCTCATTTTGCAACAAAAAATAGCAAATGAAAGAGACAAGCATAATTCTTCGCCACCTTAAATATGAATTCTCTGATAGTTGATGTCTGCAGGGATAAACAAAGGATTTTCACAGCCCAGAAGAAAATTTCTAAATGTAAGAAAGTGAGGAATTTCACTGAAAGCCTAAACCAGGATGAGATTTGAAGAAACAGCAACCTTTTCTACATCTGGCTCTGGCATAGTTGAGCACATGAGCACAGCACCTCATCACCCTGAAAGGACCCTTACTGATGTGAAAAATGGTTGATTGTTTTGCAGTCCTGGTGACCACATAGGAAGCAGCTGATATCATAGGGAGTGAAGTCTTGTGTAAAGATACTTTATTCCTGTGAAGAGGACTTCTTCCTTCTACAGCAGCCAGACAAGTTTTCTTTAAGTAATACAGGTGAACAGGGAACTGTTCAACACCATTAGGCATGGGTAAGATTAAGTAGAGCCACATTCTGTGAAAAAGGTGGAATATTGTCCTATGTAACTGGAGAGACCAGGTTTGGGTTCTTGTTCACCAATGCTCAACCCTGATCTTGTTCCTTGACACCTACGTCCGAGGGGCATTTGACAAGGGTTGAGTAAGAAATATCCCCAGTGCTGGAACGGGACCCCTTATCTGTCTTTACAGTGAGTAACAACCAATGCCATGGCTCATCTGAACTGCACTATTTTTCAGAAAAGCCTGACACATGTTAGCTCTGGGGTCACTCTAAATTACATCAGAGTCACTGTCAGCTTCTGCCAAATCCCATAGCTTCAGCAGTACCGATAACAGTGCCAATGTCCTAGATCAAATTTCTCCCTCCTGCACTGGATTGCCATTCTGAAGACTTCATTCAGTTTGCAAAAGGTGCCTTAGAACATTTACATACGGAAACACAATTCCTTTTACACGCAGAAGCAGATAACCTGGGATGTTTACAATACCTAATGTACTTACAATTGTGAAAAAAGTTCTAAGTAAAGCTGTTGTGGGTTTGTTTTTTTTCCCCAAGCTATGCTGGTGGAATTTTGTCCAATGATTGTTTGCTGGCACATACTATCGTTTTTGTAATCCTGACTCCAAGCACTGCCAAAACACCTGTACGTGCAGAGGTGGTTGCTCAAAATAGGGATTTACGCTAAAATGCCGGAAAGCAGTTTCTAACTCACTTCACTTACACAATGAGAGAAAATGAAGGATATGACCAGTAAGTGCTCTCACCGCTCACGCACAGTTTCACAGTGTGCTGATGCTGTTTCATTGAATGCAGGGCAGTTACTGCTGGTGCTCTGCTGATTAAATTAGGTGGGAAGCAAATTTCTGTGGAAGTGGGCATTTACTGAAAGTGAAGAAGACATTACAGGTTTCACCTGCACAATTTGGTCTGAGAGAAGCTCTCAAGGAGGCTGGTAATGACCACAAAGCCACCCTGACACATGCCCTTCAGAGGGTCCTGCTTTCATGTGGGTCCACATATTCTGGGAGAAACTGGTCGTCTTTGAGGCCAAAAATGAGAGTGTGCTGAGAGAAAGCCCATTTTAGAGAGCCTTCATGGAAGCACAAGTCGATCTTAGCAAAGCTGAGTGTCTTGCCTGGCCAGGTGGCAGTCCACAGCAGTAGTGCCATATGGCTTCTTAGAACCAAAATGGTTGCAAGAGCCCCCAAGCAAAATTCTTTACCATAGCTCTGCCAAAATCCATAGCATGAGATTTTTGACCTCCACGACCCTGTTTTGGGCTCCACTGTTGTGGAGGTACTACTTCAAGTGGTTTTCTCCTGCAGGCACCAGCATTAGAACTTTCCCACCACTGTTGATCCTACATTGAGCTGTGCTTTGGTGAAGACATGGATGTTAAGGAGAACATTCTGCTTTCCAGCAGACCTCAGTAAAAGATTCAGAGACTGTCAGGATTTAGTGCGTAATTTCAATTAAGCACTGAATGGTACCTCCACAGATTTGGCTTTATCACCTAGCTCTGCCACAGATTCCATTCACAGTGACCTTTAAAACATACCTCAGGGCAACCTCTCCTGAGTGCCCTGATCCGTACCTCCTGTGGAAGTCTCTGGAAATTAGGCACCTCAGTGGTGTTTAGGTGTTTAAGTACCCCAGTATGTGTGATTATCACTCTTACACAGTTTAAAACCAGCAAAAATGTGGGTAATGGTACATTGTTTGACAGCCTCCTCTTCTTCACTCTTTAGTTAGATTTCCTTCAGTTAAGGGCTCGTACAACACTTAGGACACATGGTCTGCTGCTGGGTTGCTAAGAATGAGGAGATCTTTTAACCACGTGAATTGCAAGTTCGATATTAAGAAAGTTACCTCTGGCATCCAAAGGAGAGGAGGATGAGGAGGAGATGGGCAGGGTAATGCGTCTCTGATACAACCTCTCATGAACTGGTTTACAGCCAAGATATGAAAAACAAAATAGTCAGCTAGCTACCTGCAGGTACTGTTCTAGTTCAGCCCATGTTCGTTGGACCTTTGCATCACTCTAAACTAGATGCTGATGCATTTTATTTACACCAAATTTAACTTAACGTGCTTGCTTCCTAACTTCCTGCTTATCTGGATACCACATAAGCATATGCCCAATCCAATTATGAAAAGAATGAGACGTAAAGTGAATGTGGCACATTTAAAATAATTAAAATTACAAGAGTTGCAGCACATACCTGTGCATGTGAGAGAAAAAATTCAAGCAAAAAGGAAAAAAAAACCCAAATGAACTAAAAATATAGCTGACTTCCTCCAGCCGTTTAATGAGAAATAACAGCATCTGACTTGCAAGACTCACACAGGACTTCCAAGATGAAACTCTTCTTTTAACAGCCACTGGAAGTTTCCAGCCATGTGAAAAAAGTAAGAGCTCTGTTACAGTAGAGTTGAAAGAAATAAGGAAATATTAGAAATAAGCGGATTTCTGCAGACTGTGCTGGCTGTTGAAGAACAGCTAGCTGAAAGGCACACTAAACTGTAATGAGCAACTGCAGCTCCCAAGTTTCCTAAAAATACAATCAAACTGTAGTGGAGAGTTTCACAATCTTCCATCACATGAGTAAATTATTTCAGACAGCAGTGAGGCAATACTACGTGTATGAGATCAGGAGTGGCAGCTGTACATGCCTCCAGTGAAAGGAAGAAGGTAGCATTCAGAGGCTTAAGTGTTTCACTAAATGAACCAGAGTTTGAGGGAAAAGTGAAAAACCATTGAAATTAGACCAGGGAAGACAGAGAGGGAGTATGAATAAAGCAGAAGAGGAGAATGCACAATTCAGGCTGTTACTTATGATACCTTTTTTGAATCATCGGAAACAATCAGGAATATATACATATATATTTCTGAGGTATATAGGTATAAGCAGCATCTTTTATGCAGAAGGGGTCAATTTATTTCATGAAAGCACTGTTTGTCTCACAGAGGAAGTTTCTCCAGCTGAGGCATAGGGACAGGCTTTGTCCACTGCACCTGTGAAATAGCCTGTTCTGGAGAGCATGGACCCTTGCTTCTTGTGATTTTGGCTGAAGAAAGGTGACGAAGAAGGTCCTGCAGCCATGATGCTTGGCTCACACGAGGCAGCAGCAGGAAAATGTGGGTAGGCAGAGCAGCCCAGTTGTGACAGCCAGGGCCTTTGCTCAGATGTGTTTACAGAGTCTTGTAAGAGCTAGACACCCACTCCTCATAGCAATTTCACCTCCTCCTCCCTCCTCAAGGTCAACACCTCCAGTGCTGCCAGTCTCTAATTATATTTTTTTAATCCTGTCAGGTCGTGAGGATGTGATGAGCTCTAATTGTGGAAGAGCATTTAGAGAGATTTGTAATTACACAGTCATTAAGCCAGTAAACACACCACGGTCTCTTTTGCAATGCTGTGTCGCTTGGCTTTCTCCCAGCAGCGACAAATGCAGGATTAAGCTGGCAATTAACAATCAGCAGGTACCAAGCAGTAACTCCCTGCTCTGCCAACAAGTGAGGCTTCTCCTGGGCCATGGCTGGCATTCTGGCTTCCCCCTTCAAGAAGTGCCCTGCAGGCAGCTGGGCGCCCAGAGAGGGGATATTTGGTGGTGTTTCCCAACCAGCATAGTAGCCTTTGTGTTCACGGTCCTGCACAAAATCTGCCAGTGAATGGGTGTTATTCTCCTGTTTCATAAGACAGAGAATGTTCTCGGAAACCTTGAAACCTCCATGAAAATGTGCATGAGGAGAAGCAGATGATGGAAGGCACAGTGAGGTGGGAAGCTCTTCCAGCTGGCTCCACAGAAGTTGCACCCAGGTGAGGGATACAGTACTGAGACTCTGTTCCTCCCAATGGTATGATTACCTGAGCTGAAAAATCCTGAAACAGGCAAATGCAGGGACCTGGAGGTGTTCTCACCCTGTGGCCTCCCACCTGAGTCCTCCTCCACCACAACCTTGCTGGCAGACTTTTGTCGAAAATCACTTGTATCCTTAAAACACTCTAGGTTGCCTAAAAATGGCTTTTATTTTTCTTTTGGTTTCTACCAGGAAACATTCCCCAAACATTTTTTTAATCACCTCATTTACTAAATTAAATTACTCTAGAGAAAACAAAACCAAATTTCTCCTGCCTGAGTGGGAGGAGTGGGGAAGAGAGGTCGTTAGACCAAGAACATCTCAGACCTTGTGATAAGTAAAACCACAGACCTTGAGTTTTATCCAGTTCTTTCAGTTTCTTTGAGGTCTTTTTTCATAACTGTTCACTCCATAAAGGTCAGTTATGTATATATGAAACATTTTCCAGAGTCAAGGCAGAGACGCAAATCCCAAGGACAGTAAGTGCTGCGTTACAGAGAAGCTCCAGCAATGAGCAGCTGAGGAGACTGCTGAGGAGACTGCTAAGGAGACGAGTGTGGTAACAGCTGCAAGGGAAATGTTCCCTACCAAAAAGCAAAGTGTCTTATGCAGCATGCAAAAAAACCCCACATCTGTCTAGTCAGTCCTCAGGTAGACTGAAATTAACCTTTATCCTCACTGTTACCTGAAGCCCCATGTATGACTTCAGCAGTCCTGTAACACAGGAAAAGTTTTGTGTGATTTTCTGCTTACTCTGTTATCACCAGAATTGCCTCGCTGAGCCATGCCAGGAGGAAAGTCCTCTTTTGAAGTAAACATGTTGTAAATGAGAGCAGAAAGCTTGTGAAAAAATTACTGGTTCCAATCCAAACATAGGACAGAAAAAAAACAAAAAGCCAGCACAGCAGACACATTATTCCCACATGTGTAAGAGAGTATTAAATCGACTAGTGACAAACTTCAACAAGAACCACAGCATTACTTAGAGCAGCTTGTCCAAGCATGCAGAAATCATGGTCAGAGAGTCTCTCAATCGGCAGAGGTGGACAGGGATGCCAAGAAAGGCTCCTCTTTGCTGGTTCTGCTTTATGTGGAGGATTCTCTTATGAATGGTTTTATTAAAGACTTAATTGATTGTTCTGGAGGCCATCAGGCTAATAGACATTTATGGTCCTGACTCAGTTGTCTAGAACACGTTCCATGAGGGACTTAGAGGCAGCTGTACAAGACAAGATATGCTGCTGATGTCTATTAATCATGGAGTAATCATATGCAAATGAAACCCTAAGAGAAAGTGAGATCTCTGCATCTTTTTAAGTAGCCAGGAAGTGGAATAATAATTTTGTCCTTGCATCACCATGCCTATATTTTGGAGATGTCAGTGCAATTCTTGGTTCTACATCAGGTTTCCATGAGCACCCTGGACTAAATCACTTAAGGATGTCACCACAGTCCTGATTGGACCTCTTAGATTGCCCATTTCCTGGACACAGAGAGAAACAGGCAAATACAAGGAAGACACAACCATAAAAATGCAAATACAGATTAAGCTAGATTCCTCTGCTGCTTAATCATGTAAATGTACAAATAAAGCTTGATGACAATGACTCAAGGGAAACAATGACCTTATCAGCACTCTTAGATAGGCTTGAGCCATAAATGAAAATAAATTATCTACTGATGTTCCTTATCATCTACCTAGCGTCTATCGTCCGTTGGAGAACTCAATTTACCTCCACATAGCTATTTCCTCTAGCATACCAGCAACAGGAGAGTCTGTTTTCCCTCCAGAGGCTCCTTTGCCACGCTGGCAGCATGCTACAGCGTTTCCAGCCATTGCACTGTGCCTGCCTTGGCTTTCAGATTGTGGCTGTAGCTGTGTGCTACCTAGTAGAGTATGGCCAGCACAAAAAAAATTGTCTGTTTTTTGCCTCTTAAGCTTCAACATTGTCTCTATCTTCAATAATTCCAGCATTTATTTGCACTCCCAACCAGCAATCCTGGGTGACTTTTATCAGCCCCATCCCCACATGCACTGGCAGCATCTGTGAGGATCTTTTTGCACTTAGGGCTTGGAAGCTAAGGAAAGCAAAGTGTCTCTGAAAACATCTTTACACTCTCACGCTGCTGATTGTGGCAGTAGCTTCTGCCATTGGTCAGGGAACACTAATTCAGTGGGAAAGCCCACTGACAAAGGGAAACTCCTGGAACGGGACAAGCTTTTGACTTTCCAGGTCACGTGTGTTTGAAGTTGTCAGAGAACTTAAGGGACTGCTTTTTCGGTCAAGATAGAGTGATTATTTCTGTTCTACAGACAGGTAGTTGTTGAAACCAGTTCTTGGGGGAAAGAAGAGCAGCACTTGTAACTGCTTGGCAATTTGTGCTAAACCAAACTCGGGCTTCCTGTTTAATTGGAAGTTCAAGTATTTGACATATGATTTCATTTTGTTTTGGAACTGAGGGAAATATTTTTTAGTTCCCTGCAAATGGCTAATTCAAAAAGTTTCTATAAAAATTCAGAAAATGTGTTTAAAACCAAAAAACATACTGCTGGAAAGTTTCCAAAAAAACCCACCCAACTTCTTTTTTTCTTTCTCTTCTAAGCAAAGAAGTTGTTCAGACTCAAGACAGATTAAAAAAATTTTATTTCAAGTCAAAGAGAAATCTCTCAAGGTTTTTCCTCTTAGTGTATTAATAATGAGAATGAGAGACTATGAAAGACCAAGATGAGATGATGAAGACCTGCACAGGAATTCTAAAAAAGAGACATTAGGAAGAGAGTTGCTTGCTTTTTAAATTATAAACCAAGAAATAATTAAAGTGTTGTGTGCCTTCCTCAGTAGAAAAACTTAACAGAAAGGGTGAAAAAGGAGTTCTCTGAAACAAAGCAGTGATAAGAACTCTCAGTCAACCGTGCTTTCAGTCAGATGCTGTAAGTCACAGTACCCCCGAGCTGGTAAGGCTCTAAAGGTTTTAACATGAGCAAACGGACAAGCCTGGATTTTATGGTGCCACAGACCTCAACTAACAATAATCATCTCTCTGCTACAAGACATGTCTGAATGGAACTGAAATATTCCAGAGTGCTCTGGTCCAACAACATCCCCAAGGGATAAGGTGTCCCTCCAGATATCATGCAGAGACATGTCTGCATCCCCTTCCTCCCGTACAGTTCACTACCCTCCACACAGCTCACCACCATGAGTAGCAAAAATGCTGATTGCAAATTGAGCTGGCATAGCTAGGCTGAGCATAGGATGAGTTTGGTAAACTTCATAGCAGTTTAGCAGTCATGGTGGACACAACAGTTTGGCTTTTTAATTCATTATAACTTGTTGTATCTCCAGTGTTGCTGCTACCCTGGAACACTTGCTTCACCCTTCGCATCTGTGCAGCATGTAGTTTTTAACTCCTTTAGGCATTGCACAATGCTCTGGCAGGGTTGTTTAACTTCTGTGGGCATATGCACACAACTAGAAATTCTAAGAGCTTTTGGGTGCCTGCATTTGCTGCGGATGGCAGACTTACTCATGCAGGACTCAAAGTCCTTCTCCCCCATCCGTGCTGAAATACACTGTACCCCAAGGCCCCACAGATTTCAGCAGCAGTCTTCCCAGAACTGCATACTGAGTCACTGTGAGTAAGTGCAGCATCTGCCCTTCACTCTCCACGGGTCCCATGGGCCTCCTGGGTTTGCTTTTTTAAGGTCTCTACCAACAGACCTGGGAACAGAGTCAGGAAGCCATTCCAGGTAGCCTAGACATGCAGCCTAGGTATCCTGGGAGCTTAGTAGACAGAATCAATAGGCTGCAGACCCCAGTGCATCCCAGCGATAGATTTCAAGAGCAGGAGAGAGGGCTGCATTTACTGGGTCTGCTACAACAAGGCACCAACAGGGGATTTCAGCCAGTAAACCCCAAAACCAAGCCCAGCCAGTGGGATGAGACTCCATCATTCCAAAATTCACTGTGGTTTCCTACATCTCCCCATGCCTTCCCTGGAAGAGAAAGCACTGACTGGTGTTTTCCCTCAAAATTTCTTTTGCATCCAGTAATATCTATGTTTTGCCAAAAGCTGCAGGAATGACAACTGGAACTGAGGAGCAGCATACATCCTGAGCTGTAGGGTCAGGCTTCTTCCAGGCACTTCAGCACCCTGTAATACCTGTAATGTCTTCAGCCATATGAGTCCTGTCTCCTTCTTACCAGCTGCACATTAAGTGCCTTTTCACAGGCAGAAGCAGTTTGCCAGCACACCTGAAAGTCTGTGTTGAAAAGCCCCTCCCACTCTTTCTTTCTTACTTTTCAAAGAGGAAATTGTAATGGTGGAAATAAGTTTGACCTGGGAGAAGGAAAAGGAATTTTCTTATTTAGAAAAGAAAAAAGTTTCCTAAAGGAAATTCCAGTTACAGAAAAAAATGTCCCTTTCTCTCAAAAAATGTTTTAGCAAAACTAATTTCACCAGCTATGGCCCATGTTTATCTCAGTATCTTTTTCCTCATCTCACAGTATTTTTAGTCATATTTGCCAGAGACATGTTTCAGTAGCAGCACTGTCTGTTCCAGGACTAACTCTCCACAGACTGCTTTCCTCCCTATATGTGTTTGGCTACGTTGAATGTGATCCTAATCCAGTTAGAGTCAGCTGTGAGTTAGGACTGGAGAGACCTCAGAGAGAAAAACTGGTGCCTGAATCCATGGGTGAGTGAACCTCAGATAAGCCCTCATTGCACTGGAAGGGTAGGCATGCCCCTTGATGCAGAAGCAACCACAATACCTGCAGAGGATCCAGACAAACCTGAAACCAGCAGCCCAGTCCTAGTCTGGGGACCATTCTTGTTGCAGGCAAAGAGAAGGAGAAAGTGGAAGGATGCCTGTACAGCACTGGCTGTGTAGAGGGACTGGCCAGGGTGCACCTTACCTTCCCTGGCACCTAGCCACTGTGTGTCCCTGAACCTGCAGCCAGAGCCTCTGGGATAGGGATTGAGCACCATCTGCCCCCTGGCTAATGTCCATCCACCCAGGTCTCTGACAAACCCTCAGTAGAGAAACTGTTGTTCAGTGGCTGTTACTGAATTCCACTCTTTGAGACATGAGCTTACAGTTTTTGTTTGACTGGGTCTTCTTCAATGCTTGGGACACAGACAAAAGCACTGCTTCCACAATAGCAGACACAGGTAGATGAAGCCAACATGTACTCTTTTCCCTTCAGTGCTGTCTGGTCCCTCTGTTCACTTGTGGCCAGCTGCAGATGTCAGGGAGAAAATAAGGTAAGTGTATGCATGCAAATAAAATAGAGAGTAAAGAAATTAAACACCCTAAAGATAGAAGTCTATGTGTCTACTGCCAATCATTACAACGATAATGTCCATCAAGCGCAGACACTGATTACTCTGCTGTCTCCCGCCTGGCTGTCTGCACAGTCAGGACTTTAGTCCAACACATCAGTTAGAAAGTCAAAGACATTGAACTTGGACCTCAGTTTCTCTGATAAGGAGAAAGTGTAAGAGCCAGACTAAGTGCTGGGAGCCAGCTACCTTTTACACACTGCGAGTAAGCCCAGCTCCATGCTGATATTTAAAAGATCTTTGCCCTTTAGCTTGAACAGGAAATCTTAAAATGGAAAATATGCAACCTAAAGGAAGGGGTGAGGCTCGCTTGAAATGTAAGAATGTGCATAAAGATAGGAAACAACAGATTGTTAAGAAACTCATATTCGGTTGTTACATAAAAATCGAGGCCAAATACAGATTTTATTACTCCTTATTTTGGGATCAGCAAAATTATTTTTCCCTCTTTTTTTTTAACTCCCACGCCCTAAGTGCCACCTGCTTTTGCTAGCCGGCACAGAGTTGTTAAAGAGTTAAAGTGATAAAGAGCCCCTTCCTTGAGCACAAAGAAAGCTGCTGGAGGGTGATACCAATAGAGAAGGAAGGTGACAACTTGCTGCCAGAGGCGTAGTAGATTCAGAGCCTTGTAGTGGATTCACCAGCCATCAGCACCTCATTTTTAGATGATGCCTATGCTAATAAGCCAAGCAATGCCAGGCAAAGTTAAGGACTTTGCTTGGTACATCAAAAGAGTACTTACAGGTCAGTCTGAGATCTCTTAAGGAATGAAAGTAGAGATTTTCAGATCCTAAAAATCTTCTGAATTCACATACTCCACAGCTAAGGTCAAGGTGTTTCTAGGTACAGCAGAGGTGAAATTTATTTGTGTTATCTAACACCTTCAGGAACAGGTAGTAGCAGAACAAGATGATGTTTTATCAGTGAATGCTGAACTGGCACACATCTTTTCCTCCCGAGTCCTGCTCTAGCATCCACAGTCTTTTTTATACAGTTGGAGGTGTTTAGTTAATTAGCAACTGCTCTCCCATAACACAGATTTCCTCTGAGAGCTGACTTCAGTGGGGTGGGATGCCAGCCCAAAAACACATCTGGGCATCAGTCCAAAGAATTGATCTCTGTACATGCAGTCACTTGATACCTGGATGCCACCAGTCCACGTGTGTCCCAAGGTTAAATTTACCTGTCCCATTTATTAAATACATTTGTTTCTTGTATCCCCAGTCCCAGGTGGCAAAGAGAAAAAAATTGACAGTACTACAGCATTACAGTCTTTACCCTTAAGTCCAAGTAGAGAGCTACTGCCAAGATACAAGATGCCTGACAACCAGCTGAGCTCACCTCAGCAAAGGACCAGACTGATGGTGCCATTGAAACCCTTCTTCTCCAGGCCCCGGTGACAACACTGAACCTGCAATTGACTGCCCTGAACTATCCAATCTCTCTCTTTGAAATATTACAGATGGAAAAGTGCCAGTGTGCCATGCAAACTTTTCTCACACTTATCCAGCTGCAATCTGCAACAGGCTGGCAGGATGAGTCTGCCTCTCTGCTTGGGGACACAAGTGGTTTTCAGTGACACCCCAAGTTTCCACCCTGCTTATGAGAAACCCTCAGAAAACTCACCACCGCCTCAGAAAATGGATGGTTTCTTCTTCCCATGGCTGCCCAAAAAAGCTTCCCACAGGGATGAAAGCTGGAAAAGGTCCCCGAAGGAGTTAGACTGAATTACATTTTTGTCGAGACATGGTATCTTATTTCACTCCCCAAATTCAGTCGTCATGGGAGTAGAGGACTTCCCAGGTACTGTCTCAAGCTTTCTGGACACTGAATGTCCCAAGAGGAGCCACAGACCTGGAGTTTCCATTGCACAAAGCAGGCAACTCTGATCTTTGAATCGGGGTATGAAACCCATAACAGAGAATGTGCCTTTTACCATGTGTCCTGTGTCATGTTATGTAGCCTGAGTATTTTCAAGTGTCTGATCCTGACAGAAGATTGGCCCTTCTCTTGCTTACTCATGAGGGATACCAGTGTAATCCAACAGTGCCCAGGTAATGACTATTTCCTCACCATGAGTATGGTCAAGAAAAGCTCCAGTACTGAAATGGGAGAGTTCTGGGAACTAGCTAAGGACCTGAGGAGAGTTGGTTGTCATTCTCACAACAGTGGAAGCAAACTTGTGTCTTGCTGTTCAAGACCATTTGCATCTGCGCCCACTGAAATCAGAAAAGTGATGGCATATGAGAAGGAACATCTGCTTTTAAGGAAGGTTATATCCACTCAGCTACAGTATTTCACCCTGTCTCGAACCCACATCCCTTGACTGCAATGTCCACAAGAGGCCTGAAATGAGTGAAGGCAGCAGAAAGGGCATTCTTTGGCAGCAGAAGCAACCCACAACCCAGGCAACACTTAATTAGTTCAGCTACAAAACTGCACTTGGATTAAAGTCCTTCCTTCCTCCCTTTGCAAGATAACAGACTACCAGCTGATTTTACCAGGAGGTTTCTCCTCTCCCTCTGGCTTGGACTGGACTCTGGGAAACTACTCAAGAATTTCATTGCCTCTGCTGTTAAACAGTGTTGATTGGGGAGAGAGTAACAATAAAATTACATCAATGGTCTCTTGCACTTGTTGTCTCCACAGCACCACTGTCAGTGATGCTGTGTCAAGAGTTCATTTGCAAGGGCTGCAAGGGCTTAAGTTGCAAGACACTTCTCACCATCTGTTTCACCAAAAAGAGGTGCAAGCAGGCAATCGCCTGTGTTGTGAAGGTACTCAGGCATGTACAGGAGACAGGTGAACAATTCTGGATAAATAAATGTGGGGACTGCCTGTGTTCACCAACTTTTTCTCGCTCTAAATCTCTTCCATTCCCTGTAGCAGCCTCTCAGCCAGGATGGAAGGGCGGTGGTGCCTGCATTATCCAGGTAGAACCAGGAAGGTGTCTCTGCTCAGGACTCTCAGGAGACAAATTCTGCAGTTGGTTGACAGTGTTTGCCCAGTTTTACCCTTTTACCCAGGAAGATATATGAATCAGAGTTCTGCAGTTTGTTTGTCTTCCGTAATATTTTTCCAGTCATTCACTGTTACTCCTTCACCCATCCAAACAATATGCAGCATCTGCTGGTGCAACAGGGCTCAGGTGCAAAGTAGTCATCTTGAGGAGCATCTTCATGTTGGAGAAGATCGTGCTGTGGGGAAGGGAGCAGTTCTGGCTGTGACATTGTGGCTGATTGCTCATCTGTCATGGCACCAAGTCCAAAGTTGCAAAGTGTGGTATGTACTAACAGCTGTCTAGTCCCTCCAACATCTGCAAAGCTGCAATGTGTCAAGCACTTTTATTCCTTTGCCTTCTAGGTCCCAGATGGCAAAAAGGTGGGTAGGATATTCACTGTGCCTCTCAGACTGAAACATGGAGTCTTAGGAGAAACAGTCATAGCACAGGTTGTGTGAGGAATAATTCAAAAAAGGTGTTCCTTGGCTGCAAGCAAAAGTGAATGAAAACACTACAGTTATCTTGCAGCTAGTTCTGCTAGCCTGCATTAAAGCCTTTTTTCTGAGGTTAGATATTGTTTTTCCCTCCCATGGAAAAAGTAACGTAATCTCACAGCATCATTACCCCACAGAATATAGCATTCCATTTCATTTTACAGGCTGTGCAAGACAGTATTTTCTCCTCATCCAGTTAAAAGGGCACTTAGAGATGTTTGCTTTAAAAGGAGGAAATGATGCTGAGCTTCTTGGGCTGCTTTGAGCAAAGCTACTGCTAAACAGCTGAATGCCTTAGGGCAAGGTCAGGACTCTCTTCTCTTAGCACATTGGATTACTTGCCCTCATCTTTTCAGCTTATTTGTCATCCTCATCCTTGCAGCTACCAGCACCTAGTCCTAGAAACAGACCTGCCCTTGATCTTGTATTTTAAGCTGTTGCTGTTTGCACTAAGTGCTACTGACACTCTTCCAGAAGCCATGATTTGTACCAGCATATGCACAAGTCTTGCTCCTGTGCTTAACTCCTTTTGTGCAAAGAAAGTTGCTCCCTGCTTGCCTATGGGTGTGCATTAAGGATGGGTCAGGAGCTAAATTGCTGCTGGGAGCACTGGGACATTTGCCCATCAAAGGGTAGGCTCCATCCACGTCACCCACAATGCCTGCAGCAAGGCTCATTTTTCCAAGAAGCTGAACAAGTAAAAAAATCATCCAGGGCAAATGACTGCATTACCATGTGGCTGGACAATCACAGTGGGGTAGATTTCCAAGAGTCAATCTCCTTCAATGAATTTTATTGAGGGCCAGAAACTGTAGGCCACCTAGCCTCCCATGTGAGGTATGTGGCTCAATTTTCCCATGTAACATCTCCTACACACACAGCATGGTTTTAAAATATGGTGAAGACATGTTGTTGGCCTCAAATAAACTTTCCTACTTTGAAAGGAGGTGGGGTTGAACTTGATGATCTCTTGAGATCCCTTGCAAGAATCATATAATGTTTAAGTGGAACCTTAGAGGCTCAAAAATAAGTTGTCCTTTGGATGATAGAGGTCACCATCACAGGGCTATTGAAAGAGTTAGAAAGCAGGACCCAGTGTGAAGGATCCCGAGAGGTCCTGTAACACAGAGATGCCTAGAGTGGGCCTGTCTACCCACAGCTAGGGATATCATTTCATGTGGTACTTATCTCTTTTCATCCCTGAATAAAGATTTGCCTATAGAACAACTATGACTTAAAAGAAGGTGGCTTCCAGAGGAACCATTTCTAGACATAACAATTTTACAGCATCTGCCGTGGCCACTTATTAATCCCATACTACATGTCCTGTATCACAAAGAATATCCCACTTCTCAAATGGCAAAAAAAGCAAAAGCTATCAGTGGCCATATAATTTTGTGTAATTGTTGCTTCAGTTGCTGTGTTTCGAACATTTCCAGGGATTTCACTATGTTTACATTAAGTCAGGTTATCCGCATCATTTCTAATAAACCAATCAAAAGTTAAAAATCTGTTGCTGCTCTTTGGTCAGATAAAATCAAATAACTTTTATTCTTCCTAATCTAATATAAACCTAAAAATCTGAAGATGTTTTGGATGTATTGCAGGCTGTCCTAGGTTTTAGTTTTGATACACTTTTGCAAACCATCCTTAAAGTCACCAACTTTGCAGCCAGCATAAAAGTGAAAATACATATATATACTCCTTCCTTCATTAATTTCATGGTAAAACTCAGCTAACTGTCTTTTAAGACTTGCTTTTTCTGAAGGATAATCCTGGCCTTTTAGTAGCAGTAAAAAAATGGTACATTTTTTGTTTCTAAAATTACCTGTTGCACCAATTTTGCTACTCAAAATTCCACTATCAGCTACTTGAATTAAACAATGCCTGAGCTTTTGACCCGCCTTTCTTGCTGTCACAATAAGAGTGCTGATTACAATATAATAATAACTGGCTTAATTATCAACCAGCTTTTACAAATACAGCCTGTACACACAATTTTGACAGGGTTTAACTGTATGAAAAATATGAAGGGTGTGGTTACTGCCACAGCAATTCAGGACAAAGAAAGATCCCCTTGGGGAAAGCAAATTGCATCTAATTGCTTTGGGTTTTGACATAGATGCATTGTGAAAAACTTTATCTTCCAAAGTACTCTGAAACCTTTGGACAAACCTACATTAAAAAGAAATATATTGAGTTTAACACAAACTCAAATATCTCTCTTTTTACTTTGAAGTTACTTTAAATTATTTTCATAAATGAGTTTTAAAACAAGTTTATTCCATAAACACATCTTTCAGTAAGTATAGTTTAATACCAAGACCTCAGCAAAAGTGCAAAAAAGTTATAAAACAAGAAAAAAAGTGTCCAGAAACCATTTCTTCAAAGGGCCCATCTTTATGTTAACTCCCTGATAGTGGGAGGTAGATGTAAGTTGCTCAGAAGGCTAGCCTGTGATCCCATAGTCAAAAGCACCTAGTAACCAAGTCAGTCTGGATCAGACTTACTGCACTTAGTTATGACTGCACATACCTTAAGCCTTTGCTTACAACATTAACACACCAACTTTTCCTAACTAGGTAGGTCTATGCTGAATCATCGCACAATATTGTGTGACCACAGCAGTTTCAAACTGATAATAGGAAATGAAGGAGCTGAATTAGAATCATTAAAACTCTGCCTTGGAGCTCATCTTATTATTGTGGAAGGATTTGTTATCTTACAGAGCTAAATGCCTCACTATTTCTCCACTTGCAGATATCCCTCTCTGCTTTACAGGTAGTAGCTGACCCTTCCCTCTGTTTGTCTAACTAGTTAGCATAATTGAATCAAATCTAGGACTTGTCTTATCAGCTCATACTTAGTCTGAGCTCTGCTGTTTCAGGCCTGAAGAGCAGCTTTTGCATATGATTATTTTTCCGCTTTTCCAGCTAATTTAGTCTAATATAATAGATAATCTCTGCTCACGAACCTTACCTCACAGTCTTAAACCAGCACAGCTACAACCCAACAGTAACTTCTGAAATAACAATGCAATCAGACCTGTGCTTTTATTGCAAAGTTTCTTAGCATAAAAGAAGCCACTCTGTTGCTGTTTATCCTTGAGCATCGTACCCTTGAGCATTCAGCACTGCCTGCGTGATACTGGTGCTGTACACAATTGCTTTGATGGGCTCTGTTGACTGTTTCCCACATTTTCAAGCTAAGAGAATGCTCACCAAAGGGTGACTGCTCTCAGGGCAGACAGGGCATTGCAAGGAGTTTTGAGGAAAGCTAAGCACAAACAGCTAGGATCGAGCAGATTATTTCTCGAGTAATTTTCGACTCTGGAGACTGGATGCAGAAACAGAGGATGCTGAACGAAGGATTCCCAGCCCCCTCTGAAGTAGCAGCTAAAGATCTGGTGGAACACCCTAAATATTTGAAGGTCAGTGGGATGGTTGATGGGCGAG
>VXBP01008157.1:0-36214 GCA_013400115.1 Rhinopomastus cyanomelas
ATCCCCCTGACACAGCAGGATCATCTATACCAAGCCACACAGGAACGCATCCAAGCAAGTCTTAAACGTCTGCAGAGAAGGAGACTCCACAACCACCCTGGGCAGCTTGTTCCAGTGCTCTGTCACCCTCACTGTGAAGAAGTTCCTTCTCACATTTATGTGGAACCTCCTATGTTCCAGCTTACACCCATTGCTCCTTGTCCTATACTAGATGACACTGAGAAGAGCCTGGCTCCATCCTCCTGACACCCATCCTTCAAATATTTATAGAACTGCCCCAGCCCCATGTCTGTGTACAGTAAGTTGGTAGAGAGGAGGATGTGGAGCAAAGCCACCGGTCCTCAGTAACCACCAAATTTTCTTGCTTTTCTTCTCTGAGGGCTGCATTGTCCATCATCTCCTGGGCTGTGGATCTCTCCCACAGGGGAGCAGAGACCATGTTCCCTTACTGTGCCAGAATGCCATTAGCCAAAAGCCTCCTTCATTCTGACCTTGAGTGCAATGTGGTGCCTCCTGTAACAAGCAGACAGTAGCACCCACATGCAGTGTTCAGACTAAGTACAATCAACTCAGTGACCTCTCCTTTACATAGGAGCCAGCTGAGTGCTATGAATTCCCATGTCAGCGCTCTCCCTGCTGCATCTGTCAGTGTGGGTCCTGCGTGCAGGAGCTCAAACTCTCCAAACTAGAGTGTGTCTGACATCTGGGCAGATTTACTCTTCTCACTAACAAAATGGGGAAGTACTGTTTAAAAAAAAATTAACATGTGTGTGGTTCTTTGCTGACATGTGACAATTTCTCATCAGTTCTTCCCTCTCAGTCTAGCTGTAGGGCAGGTATTATGCAATGTGGATGCATCAAAGGAAGAGAGAACAGGAGAGAAGAGAGAGATTGCCCCCATTTTTTAGAAGGGAAGCAGACAGGCTCCTTCTACCCTAACTTTAGTGGTTGTCTACTCTAACTTTAGTGGTTGTAGAGCCTTGCTCAGATTTCCTTGGCCATCAGTAGAGGCACCTAGAGAATGCAGTTCCCCTCACTCCACCTTCCTTTGGCAGGAGTGTGAGATTTCCAGTGTGACTGGCACTGCTCTCATTCAGCAACATGAGTTCTGTCTAAAGGACTTGGTTTGGCTGCATAAAGACTAGGAGAAGCAGCTGGAAGAAAACCATGGCAGCTTTTTGTCTTCTTCCATGAGTACAAAACAACCTTTCAATGGAGAGAAATGTTCTCAGTTCCACCATAGGTACCAGCCTGAAGATCATCAGATTTTCAGTACTAATTGCCATCTGAGCTTTCAAGTAGCTCTGGATGTATCTTATCTCTGGGTCATACTGACTAATTCCTGCAGAGAATACACCGCCCTGAGGCATGGTGTGCTCTTTTACATAATAGCTCTATTGAGTCCGTTTTCTTATGAAAGGAAATGATTACATACTGGAGAAAAACTGCTTTTTCAAGCAGAAAGAAAATACTGGAAGCTGCTGAAATTAAACTGTGGGGGGAAACATGCCCCATTGTTTTCTTTGACCACACTGTTTTGCTTTTTAATAGATGTTTGGAAATGTTCTGTTTCTAGAGTGAACATTCGCATAAATCTGCTACCGGAAACAAATGTCACAGAAAACCTACCACAGGATTAGAGAAGTCAGGAAAAGGGAAATCAGTCAAGTCAATATTGATAGGGACAAATCTCTGTTTTGTTTAGTTTTATGTCCCACGACAAAGGTGAAGGGAGGAGGGAGTCCCAGGAAGGCCTGGAGAGAGGGAGCCTTTCTGCATGCAATGCTTGCCTTTACGGGTACAGATTTCCAGGATTAAAGTTCCCAGCCTGGTTTCTGAAAGAATGAGAAGGAAAAAAGAAATCATAGAATCATTAGGGATTGGAAGGGACCTTGAAAGATCATCTAGTCCAATCCTCCTGCCGCAGCAGGATCACCCAGAATGGGATCCATAAACATCTTTTCACAAACACTCTAAAAGGCAATGACCCACTGGAGTCACATTCTGTGACTTAACACTTGGATGTTTTAAGAAATCTCAGCCACTCAGTTGCCTTACACATGCCCTTTTGCACGGGGCACAGGCTTATGGAGAGGAATACTAGAAGGAAGCTCATACACCAAAGCAAGGAAAGCCTTAACACTGCGAGACTGCTCCTGATTCACACCAGTGGGCTGAGTCGAGAACCAGGCACTGCATTTAAGCCTACACATCAGTATGGGATGTATCATGTGTGTGCTCTGCTTTTCACACTCTCTCCATAATCTGATTCAAGCACATGTGCGCTCTATTCAACAGAGACTGATTTTTTTCTCTTGTATAGTTCAGGCCTGAGGTCACCTACAATATGAGACAATGCCAGTACAATATTTCTTTGTATCCCACTTGCCAAAACACCACAACCCTCCACTGTGTTTAAGAAGAAAAAAAAATAAACCACAAGGAATTTTTATTTTCTACAACCTCAATCAGAAGACAGAAGAAGCTGCCAAATTATATGATCGAAACTCCTACGCACAGAACCCAGTAGAGTTGTAAACTGAACTTCTGTAGCTTTTTAATTGTAAATCCAGATGCGTTTATCCACAATCCTTTTCAATGACCTTTCACTTGAAAGTCAATTTGTCAGTCTCCTTACAGTGTCTGAAGAAACCATCAAAGCCACAACGCCAAGTCGTTCTAAACATGTTGTTCCTTGCACAACTGCAAAGCTGCTACACTTGTTCCCTAAGCCCAGGTGCTCACCAGTCTGCCTGCAGGACTTGAGCACGCTCCTCACTCCAGGCAACTGCAGCAGCACAGAGCCTGGCCCTTTGTAATCTAAAGACGAGAAGGAGAAAGATTGGAAAATGACTGAGAAGCACCAAATCAGAACTATTACTTGTCTCTACACCTGACCTCCATTGAGGGAATCCCCTTAGGTAAGTCTGGCAAACACAGCTTGGATGAGTGCATCATTAAATAACTTGAATACTGGTACAACACAGATGAATTTGGCCTCTGGCTCTAGGGGTGGATGCACAGCTCAGTGCTGGGCTCAGTTCCCCCCCCGGTGAGCACTGACTCAGAATTCCCTACTCAAGCAGCAAGAGCAACATGAGGGATACTCATGTCTGCACACAGACCCAGTCACTGCAGCACTTGTTGTTGGAGAAACCAGACACACATCCATTTGGAAAAAGAATCCAAGAGCTCAGATATGTTTCCCTCACCTCTGTGGGGCTGAAAAGCAGGCTTGAGAATTTCTGAAGGTCAGACTGAGTTGTATTTCTGGTGCTTTCTAAGTTCAGATGAGCCAGAAATATGTGAAAGCAGTATTTGGTGAGGCTTGAATACCTTCGTTTGGTTTTGTGGCCAATATGGGACCTGCCAAACTGTGAGCATGTAAAAATGAACAGGGAGAGTTGCATACTGTGGGAAGGTGTTTTAATGGGTGGTTTCTAACATGGAGTAAATTTACATCTAAATTTTGAGAAAAAGCTCCTGGCTGGTTCTAATTACCACCTACCAGTTAATTCCATCAATCCTAAAGGTGGTTACGCTACCAAGTGTTGATTAATTTTACTGTTGTTAATTCCTATTTATTTTAAGTACTGACAATGTAATCAGCCCAATGGAGAAAACAGAACTAGAAGGCCTGCACTGCTGAGGTCACAGGCTACAGGAGAGGAACCAGCAAACAGATGATCTCAGTGGGCTTGAAGAAAATGCTGGTATTTTCAGAAGACTCTTCCCTCTTCCCCTTTTAGCTAGCAATGAGTGGGCAGAAGCACATATAACTGGTGAGAGCTGCTGGTCATGAGTCACGGGGAGAAAGAACTCAAGAGCACACAGAAAGGAACAGAAGGTGTAAAGAGCAAGAAAAGCTGGCTGGCTGCCTCCAAATGAGGAAGAGTAGGAGAGAGAGAAAACAAAAAATTAAGAGGGTCAGTTAGTGCAGAGGTGCCAAGGTGAGGGCCACCAGGACTGTGCTTTCTGGTCAGGAGGAAACCAACCACTGATATTTGGGAATTACAACTCCTGTGTCTTTGGACTGACTAATTCTAAAGCCAATAATGAAAATATTTGACACTGGATGGGAAACAGGCCAACAAATATTACAGTTATTCCCAGAGATGCAAAAATCAGTCAGTGTAGAGCTGGATCTGCCCTCAGCTGTCATCCAAACCTTATATGGAATAGAATGAAAAACTTCTCAGGTTTGGAAAAGAAAAGGAAAACTGGGTGAGTTTGGAGGCAGAAATACAGGAGTATCATGAGGAAATTTGTTCTTCTATAACTGGCTCAGTTAAAAACAAGCAGTACTGGAAAGCTCATGAGAGTCTGTGTTTGTGTGATTCTAGTCTACTTTCTACAAGAAAAGGGGTCAAAAGTTTATCCAAAGTTTAACCAGTGTCTGAACTTTCCAATGCTGAAGTGAACCTCGAACTCAAATCACTCCTCCAAATGTGATGTTATTTAGATCCACATTTTCAGTTAACTCACTTCACGCTCAGATCACATTCACCCTGTCTGTTCTCACTTACTAACATGGATCTTTGGAGTTAATATTCCTGTGGTGGGGATACTCTGCAGCTGAAGCCAAAGTCATTGTGAAAGTCATTAAACCATGCCTTCCTCCCACTTACTTTCCTTGTACTCTTTCCACTGGGTGCCTTGGCATGCACATTAATCCATTTTGTGTGTCCTTCACACTCAGGTACGTGGCTCAGCAGAGGACATGTGGGCTGTACAGCTGCAGTCACCCAGGCTGCTGTCTTCCCTGCCAGACATGAATCTCACTGGTACGTAGTACTTTCAGGTTTGCCAGTGGGTCTTCCCCAGTGCCTTTAACTGCCTAGTCTTGGGTGCAGAGGTGGGGGGTCTGCCTGTTTCTCTCCACCCCAAGAACAGTCCAGCATAAAAAAGCACGTGCTGTGAGTGCGACACAAGCGCATAGGCATGGTTCCAAGTAAATATGGAGGGTCTCAATATGGGAGGAAGATTGGGATGGGCAGATTGCTGCTTTTACCTCAGAGTGGCTCTAGTGGTAACCAGAGGCCCTGCCTAGGACTTTTCTACATTACCTGTGTATCACCAGTGTAAGGAGAGCAATAAATCTTGCTTCTTGCATGTCTCAGTCCAGATGCAGTTTGAAATAGCAGAATTGTGTTCCAAACCAGCCAGGCCAGCCTAAGGAGCAAAATAAATACTTCTTGTAAAGTAATCCCTATATAGCTTTGTCAGCTGTAGGGGCTTTAGGCAGCAGTTATATCTGCTGAGGCACTGCTTCTTCACAGCCCTGAGCCTCACACTCTGCAGCAAAAATCTGTTGGGGCTCCACATAGCTGTGAGATTAAAAGCAAATACTCAAAATAATTTAAACTGTAAGGAAGTAAAAACTGAAAATTGAACTCTGGGGCTGCGTAAATTAGGATCCTAAACTCACCTCAGAATTTAATCCTTAGACTTAATCTTTAGTTTCATAGTTGTCATATTCAAAGCAGAGAGGCTCTGAAATTTATTCAGATACTGGAAAGATATCTCTTATTAAAAAAGCCTTCCCAAATTCCCCCCAGGCATTTGTGTTCTCCCAGCTGATATTTCTGTTCCAATAGTAAGAAGAGATGCAACTTACAGAGATGCCACTTTTCTTCTGTCAAATAGTGCACATTCCACAGTGCTTGCTCATGCTATATCCTTCCCTATGGAGCTGCTGCCTAACTTTCCCAAAGCTGATATTAATACCACAGACCATTATAATACAGTTATTTTCATGGAAGCCTGGGAGGAAGTCACGTGGCATTAATTGGTCCCTGGTGCCCGTTAGGTCTCCATTTAGTTTGTTGTTTTAACTCGCATAAGCAGCAATGAAGTGAAAAGCTGAGGAAGTAGCAGTGATTGTCTTAAATGAGTATTTTTTTAGTACCTGTTTTGTTAATGAATCATTGTTCCTCTTAATTGGATGAACATATTTATTGGGCAGTGTGGGGACACACGCACACACATTCTCCAGCCAAAAGCCAAACAGATTTCACAACTCCTCTGCAGCTGCGAGGTCTGCACCACTGCCCTGGGTGCTGGTGACAGTGTACTCCATTGCCCTCAGCCAGACACCATTCCAGCTCCATGTCAGCAAGGACCATGGTGTAGTGGACGTTTTTGCTAAGAAACTCAGAACAGTAGCAACACACAGATGACCACGAGAAGGGTCTTTCTTGCCAAATACTTCTGCCCCTGTCAACTGCCACTTCAAAGCAAACACGGTTCTTCTGCTGGTGCTGCCTCCTACTAATTGCATGTGACTGATTCGGAGCAGCTAGAGCCAAGTGTGTTGAGCTGGTCTGGTTATAAGCTTGTCAGTGCACATTTGCATGTGTACACTGGAAAACAGCAATCTCAGTCTGACTACATGCAACATCAGTGCAGCAGAGAGGCAGGGAAGAGCACAAGCCTCCAGACAAAGAGCAGCAGTAAGAGCTCAGAGAGCTGAGTAACATGTAACTTGTACAAGAAATAGCAAACTCCCTTAATATTGATATCTAATTATTAGCAGTGCAGTAAGGATATGTTTGTGGCTCTTTTGGTAGAGCTGGTTAAAAGAAATCCACATTTCTGTCAAACATTATTTTCAATAGAAGACTGTACATTCACATTTTCTTGTCACAATGTCTACATTCCTGACAATTTTTTCAGTTTTCTTTGAAGAGATGAAAATGATCCAAACCAACAGTTCAATTCAGAAATGTACTGTGGTACCTCACAGGAATAGGAATTTGGTTGCCTCTTGCTTCTCAAGGATTTAGACACCCCGGTTATCCAGCAGCTCTGAAGAAGCATCTCAGGGAGGACTGCTGGGATGCACCATGACATCCTTCTTTCAAGAGAAGAGACATGTTTGGGTTAGGAAGGGTGCACAGCAGCTGATGTCAGTCAGCTGGGAATGTGCTCAAATGGCTGTTCAGACAAATGAGGCAAATAACACCCACAAGGTGTCAGAGCAGTATTTCCTAATTGAAACAGCCTTTTTTTTTTCTCTTTTTGGAGCTTGGAGGTGTTCTGGATGAAAATCCAGGTTTAGAACATTTATAAGAAAGAAAACGTTTGTCCACAATTATGTATTTTTTTGGTATTTGCAGGTTTTTGTGCCTGCATTCCTTAGCCTACAAACAATGCGAAAGAAAAGCTCTGGCAGACACAGGAATAGGCTGCATCCCTCTAATCCACTGGTTTTTAAAACTATCTTGATGGTTTTTGACACTGATATTGTGAGACACACAGTGCTGGACATGACAAAAGACAACTTTTGCCATGGTCGCTTCAGCTGCTGTCAAAGCTCACCTGTTGCCGGAATGTTCAACTTCTCTTTTGCCCATCAGGAAAAGGCTCCAGTCTCACCCTCAGCAGGGTACAGTCATGCCTAATCAATAAAAAAAAAAACTTAGTATCAAGATCTGACTAATGCTGATGGAAATATTTTCAGCAAGTTGACACTTCACCAAGAAATGCTACTGAAGAGTATCAGCACCTGTGAGAAGTTCCCGCTTTCTCCCAAAGCCATGCTCATTACAATCATAAAATGATAGAACCATTTAGGTTGAAAGTGATCTTCAAGATCATCCAACTGTTTTTCCAGCACTGACCAGTCCACTACTAAACCATGTCCCTAAGCGTGTCCCTACCCCTGGATAGCCTGTTCCAATACCTGATGACCTTTTGAGGTCCCTTCCAATCCCTAATGTTTTGTGATTCTGATGGCCCTTCTGGTGAAATTTTTTCCTAATCTCCAGTCTAAGCCTACCCTGGCACAACATGAGGCCATTTCCCCTTGTCCTCCACTGGGTGACCAAGGACCCCATTAGAAGGAAAAAAGCTTCACAAAAGAAAAAACTGACTTTTTTAATCTAAAATCATCCATTTCAGTCCAATTCCATTCCATAAAGAACTGAAAGGCTTTTTTGTTTTTATTCCAAAGCCAAATGAAAACAATTTTTGAACTTCAACAGTTGTTGCAAAATTAAATTGTCATTCTGCGGACAGCACCACTGAGCATATGGTGTTACTGTCAAATAAATCTCACTTAGTATCAAAGCAAATAACATTGCACTGACTGCATTCTTCTGTGTATTTTTAACGCACTCAGGCCCTATCTTTTCTCATCTAAATAGACCTTTCAGAGAATCTAAGAGTTTTGTTGCAGAATGGAGCCCATTTTACTATGCAACATATCTTGCTTTCCAAGCTCTCATGTTTTATGGCATTTGCTTCACTTCACAAAGACTAGCACAACAGGCAAAAGTCTGTTTGCTTCCTCTTCCTGGGAACATTGGACGTCTTGCACGAAAGCTTGTTCATCAGAGTTTAATGTTATAGTTCAGTTTTATTGTTCCAAGTAATTTGGATAGTCTGGAGAAATATATTTATAAAACAAAGAGATACAGGATAATTGTTCTGCAAAGAATCATAGAATCATAGAATCGTTAGGGATTGGAATGGACCTCAGTTTGATTGCATCCAGTTTTGTTTTGAAACTGTTATTTCTGAGACAGGAACTGTACACAAACAGACCAGGCTGAACAAGTCATTTCAGCTCCCTCTGTCTCCATTTCCCTTTCTGTACAGTGAGAACGGTGAAACATCTACAAAACTGTTGAGTGACTATGGACAGAAAGTGTGGTCCACTTTACCTATCAAATTTACCTGACACATCTCACTGTAGTTTGGTTGTTTTTCTTCTGTGTCCATGTTCATGTCAAAAGGTGCAGGACAGCTAGTGCTCACAAACTAGCATCATACACTGAAGGGCTACATCTTCATCTGGTGCCATGGGCATGGCTTCATCCATGTTGTACCCATTAACCAATGGGAGGCCTACAGCTGTAACATGGAGCAGAGGCAGGCACAGCACTTCCCAGGGTTTTATGCTGCCTTAAGCTCATTTTGTTCAACACTTCACAAGGGGCCCAAGATAAACAGGAGACCAGAGAGCAAAAGGCAAAAGAATGATACTAGTTCACAAACAGCCTCATAAAACTACCCTTGTTAGCCTTTTAAAATGTTTTAACTTTCTGCCAAACTAACTACTCATGGATGAGGTCACCATGAGCAGTCAGCAAGCCTTACCATGTGAGAGAAAGATCTGTTCACATTTTGCTTAAATCAATGGAGGGGTAAGTACACTAAAGGGATCGCAGCCTGGCTAGCTGGTTGCTGGCAACCTATTTCCTATCAGGCAGTCACCAGAAGTGAACAAATACATGCTTCAGTCCTATCTTAGGGGTGTCCATAGGTTAGAAAAATACACGTGATCCGGGGGCTGTTTCCATAAGGCACTGGTTCTCGATCCTCCAAAGCACTTCAGGATGTGAAAGTATCATTGCTTTCATCTGTCCTTACCTGCTGCTTCACGCAGAAAGGACCTACCTTTCACACAGCAAAAGAGCCTTTTTCTCTGCTGTGGGTCAGGGTGCTCGCAGTGTCTGTCTTATTTTCTTTATATAAACTATCATAAACTATCTAATTGACTAAATAAAAATTGCTGAAGAACATCACCTGTTCTTCTGCATTTCTGTTTTCAGTGGGAAACAGCTTTCTTAATCTCATGAATATATCGTTTGCATACCAGATCGTCATTCAGACAAGTACATCTTAGACATCCACTTTTATTGTAACTTCCCTGACTTGTATTTATCAAACAGAGCTTAACTAACAGCTCGGGTTTTGTTTATTGGGGTTTTTTTGGCACAGAGCTTACTTATTTATTTATTTACTCAGTTTGGCGGACCGTAAGAATTTTTTCTCACATAATTTCTTTTGCAGTTCTCTTTCACTCTTACTAAATACATCACTCTATTAAGCAATGAAGCCTGCTATATCTATATACCCCCACACAAGGATCACTTCATTTATCACAAAGATTCAGCAGTGAAGCAGTTATTTAATTTTGCTGCTTTTTTATGGGACTAATATAAATAGTTTTATGAGGTTGCTTGTGAATTAACATCTATAATTTTCCCTTTGCCCTCTGATCCCTTTGTCTGAGACCCTTGGCAAAAGCAGGACAAAATGAGTACAACTGAACAGAAAACCATGGGAAATATTGCATCTGATTTTGGTTTTTGCTCAACAGCTAAAAGAAAGTGTCCAACTTCAGTTGTGGTGCTGAGCTCATTAACTCCGGGTAAGGATTAAGTCTTTCAGCCAGATGATATCACAGAATCACAGAATGACCCAACATTAGGGCTTGGAAGGGACCTCGAAACATCATCTAGTCCAATCCCCCCCGACACAGTAGGATCACCTAGATCCAGTCACACAGGAACATATCCAAGCAGGTTTTAAGCATCTCCAGAGAAAGAGACTCCAGCACCTCCCTGAGCAGCCTGTTCCAGTGCTCTGTCACCCTCACTGGAAAGAAGTTCCTTCTCATATTGATGTGAACCTCCTATGTTGCAACTTACACCCATTGCCCCCTGTCCTATCACTAGATGACACTAAGAAGAGTCTGGCTCTATTGTCCTGACACCCACCCTTCACATATCTGTCACCATGAATGGGGTCACGCCTCAATCACCCTTTCTCCAAGCTAAAGAGATACAGCTCCCTCAGCCTCTCCTCATGAGGGAGATGTACTGCTCCACCACCTTTGTGGCTCTGCGCTGGAGTCTCTCCAGCAGTTTTGTGTCCTTGTTGAACTGAGTGGCCCAGAACTGTACACAATATTCCAGATTTGGTCTCACCAGTGCAGAGTAGACAAGGAGGAGAACGTCTCTTGATCTGTTAACCAACTCCCTTCTGATCCACCCCTTCTTGGCCATGACTAGTCTACCTGTGATCTGCAGAAAATAGAGGATACCACACTAACCAAGGTCTTCAGAAACACTGGTGTAGTCAAACAAGGTTAGTCTGAGCTTTGAATGCTCAAGTTTTGATGCAGAAAACCCATTTAGTTGACCAACAAATGGAGCTAGGTCTAAGAAGTCCTTGCTGGTACAAATTTCTTAAGGCATTGTCTTTTTTGCCAATAAAAACATGGTGTCCGCAGGAATTTTACGTCTTTTAAACACTCTCCAGTCTGACTGAATTACCTACCAGGTTCAAAAGTAAGCGAGGGAAAGGATGAGCATGCACTCACTCATATGCTCACACACGCATATGTGTACTTGCACACTGAGAACATGATTGCATAAACTCCATTCATTTTTAGTAGGTTTAAAATTTGAGTGTTTACATGAAATAGAAAAGCATCTAAGTCTTTGGAGGGCTTCCAGCCAGAATCTAGTCTTCTGTAAATCAGTGCGGAGGGCAGTGGAGCAGTACCAATTTGCACCAATTTGGGGCATCTGGCCCTTATTCTTGACTAGTCCATTGTATATTCAGTCTTTGCAAAATGAAAATGTCAGGGTTTTGAGACCAGGATCAAAGATGTGTTGGAAAGAAAGTTTGCTAGGGAATTGAAAACCCACAAGGGATAGAGCACGAAGGCTAAATAATATTATTTTAAAGTAATGGCTACAGCATTTTCAGGAAGCTTGCTTTCCCTGGATACATCCCATTTGAAGGCATCACTGTTCAGTCTCATAAAGAACGCTATTGCTGACAAAATAACCTCCAGTTCTTGCAGTTTCAATTACGGCACTGATCAATCTGAAATGCCTGGTTGCTTGACATGACTGTGGGTGTAGATGATCTGAAATGCAATATGGCGTTGCAAGATGATTTGAACCGCTCTTTACATCTTTCTTCCTTTCTTCAAAAGGATGAGGGCGAGCCAAAAAGAAAACGAAACCTGGTTTAGGGAAGCACTTACTGTAGTTATGGGCCGCCTTGATGCAATGTCCTAAGTAAAGTTACTATGTTGTGTTCAAAACATTAAAAAAATAAAAGGAACCACCAAACAAGTTCCTCTGCTCAGAGTTTGTTTGTTGGTCAGTCTTTGTTTCTGTCTATAAGGCCTTTCCAAACTGATGAATTTCCCTAGGTATCATGTCTTTGGGTCACTGTTTGATGAATTGATTAGGTCTGGGATTGAGATTAATTGATTATTTTAATTAATGTGCTAATGGCTCAAAAAAACCCAACCAAGGGTGGCTCAAAACCACTAATGGAGTTGCAGGCAAACCAAAAATTCCTCGATTTGGGGAAAAACAACAAAACCTACATTTAATTCTTGCAACATAAAAACCCCAGCTCCACTATACAGAGATTCATCGCATGTTCTTTCATAACTGGACTGAGCTCTGCTAGTTTTCTTCCTTGAGGGGGAAGAGACCTCTAGCAGTTCTTTTCCTTGTGGAAATGTGGTGCTCATAGTTCCGTCTGTGCATCCTCTGCACAGTGCCAGCGGTTCCATTAGGGATACATTCCTTACTCCATGTTCCCAGGGAGGGAAGAATAAAAAGGCCAGTGTAGCAGAGAAACAATAAAGGCAAGAGTTAAAGGAATAAGGGAGAGAAGGACAAGGGTTCCACCAGTTCTTGAGTGCAGGAAACCATGGTGTCTGAACATGTGTTAGCCTGGACAGCCAGTGAATTTTTTTTGGTGTGTCAGCTCAAAATCCAAGGTCCACACACGCCTTAGGTGTTTGTGGAAATTCAGGAATGGAGCCTAACTTGGCCACTTTCTCAGCTGCTTGATAACAGCAAATTTATGGTGCAAGTGCTCTCAAGGATCTTCCGTATGTGGTAGTTGGGCATCATTTGACAAGTTTCTCCTCTTGCAAATCATGCCGCCAGACTGACACAGCATAAAAAATAGCCCTTCTGCTGTTTCCTCGCGAATCTAAGTACCCGCCTGGCATTTCCCACAAGAGCACCTTGTTAGCCACAGCAATTAAAATGTTCTGCAAAGGTGATACTGAGGAACATCTTGTGCAGACTATCTCTGATCTTTCAGAACACTTTAAAAATCTAACCAGTTGTTAGAAGAAAATGAAGCTGTATGGTTAGGAAAAGTGTCTGAAAAGATGCAGCATTTGGCTTCTTTTCTCAGATCCAGAATGTACTATGTGTTCCTTGGATAATGGACAACACGCTGGGTAGTTCCAGATAAGGTATCCAATAACTCTATTTTGCGTCCCCACTTTTCTTGCCCTTGTTCCAGAGAAAATTGGACAAGTGCCTGAGAAATAATTTTATTGTGAGGAGAGTTATTATGAAAATGTACTCTGCTATTTTTCATTGACCTCTAAAATGAACTCCCTAATTAAGTGCAAATGGGAAACTGACTTGGAGCAGGTTGTCTCTAATCTTGGACAAGACAGACACAGTAAAGTTTATGAACTTGATAGACTGAACCTGCCAAAAGTCGATTTTGCTTTTCTTCCATACACTGCACATAGAATGTCTATAACATGTTGCTGAAAAAGATTTTTTAAAAAAAGAAAGGATTCCTTAGACATCTGTTTGCACTGAAAGTAAAAAATAAAAAAAGGAAAAGCAGATGATAATCCAGATGATAAACATTTGTGGAGATTAATCTTTTCTGTAGTAGCTTTTATCTTCTCCTTAAAGAATCTTTTCTTCTTACTGAGTTGCAACATAATTGTAAGAAATTGAACTCATATTAAAAAGATGTTTCTGTGTGCCACGGAATTTATTTCTGCTGAATTTATATACAGGGAAACTCTGTTAGCAGAGAAAAATAAGAGACCAAAATTGTTTTGGTAAACTGCAGTATGCAAATTTCAGTCCTTGCTAGAAGTGAACCCGAGTTCACTTGAAGTTACAGGAAAATATGAGTACATTATGTCTGAGTGTCTGTGTGCATGCAGATAGAGCTACCAGAAGTCACTTCAAAAGTGATGGACAAAAATGTATGGCATTGGCACATAGATGTGCCAGGCTAAGAGGAAAGAGAGATCACAGAATCACAGAACCATTAGGGATTGGAAGGGACCTTGAAAGATCATCCAGTCCAATCCACCCATGATATAAGAATACGGAACCCATCATATGGCTTCATTCCTTCTACATGGTCTGAACAATGACACTCCAGTGTCAGAGAACAACATGAAGTACAAGATTGCAAGCTAGACCCAAGAATACCCAAAGAGGTATGGTAAGTATCCCTACAGGCTGTTCTGCCTCAGTGAGGTTCCCCGAGAATCCTGTACCCATGGCAGGTACTATGTCTGGAGAACCCACAGATCAGTTGCCATCACTGATGTGTTTGCCCTGCCTTGCTTCCTCTACTGTTTGGGAGGTTTTTTAATTGACTATGATTTGTGTCTTCCTCTCATTTTATGGCCTAAATCTCATGACTAGATCCATGCTGGTGGTCTCCACAAGTATCTCTTCAGCTTGTGCGCTTCACAAGGAAGAGGGCACTGCCAAGGCAGATCTGACATCAGGCCAGTGAACTACAGAGGGTTTTCTTACAGCCCAGCTGTAGGGCATTAAAAGTAATGGAAAATGACAAGACTCCAAATACAACTGTGAAAGCTAAGATAATTGAAATACAGGCCACAGGACAAATTTAGTTTCTGTCGGAACACTTTCATGGGTTTTTTCCAAACCTCTGGCTATAGCTATGCAACTGTGTTCCTAATATTTCCCACAGCAGAGAAAAACAGCAGTAGCTCTGCTGCTGATATCAGTGTGAACCTGACTGAAGATCAGAATCACACTCAGAGATTTACTCATCTGTTTTACCCACAAATATGTAATCACCATAATCTCAAATGTGTTTTGTGCCTATTCACATCAATTCAAATACTGTTAAATAATACAAATATGACGTCTCTTCAACAACCCTCATAACTCATCTGCTGGAAAGATCACCTTTCTTCAGAAAGGAGCTCTTCCTTTTTGAGCAACTAAACTCCTTTGGAATATGTTTCATTTTCCAGGGATATTGCTTTCCTAGAAAAAAACTACTCTCGATTCACAGGTTTCTCTTAATCGGATCTTCATTTAGCTCCTTGACATTCCCCTTCATTAGTGACTAGCAAGGCACTGTCAGGCTTCTTGGTAGTAAAAACAAAGGCCATTTTCCTCTTTTGAGAAAAGCTACACAGTACAATTACAAATGCATGGGAAAACTGATGCTTCTCTCATTACAATGGACTCTTGTGGTAAATTACTAGTTTACACCACTGCAAGTGACACAAAAAAGGATCTGTAGTATTTTATGTTGAAGAAATAGAGCAAGAAATGTCAAGTGAGATGAGTAAGATCATTAAAGCAGATTCTGGGCTTAGAATTTGCCCACGCTTCTGCACTGTGGTGCACATAAATGTTTGGTGCATCTTACTTTGCACTCAAGTGTTAGGAAGCATCCAAAGATGGGTATCCACAACCTGCCCTGGGCAGCCTGTTCCAGCGCTCTATCACCCTTGCTGTGAAGAACTTCCTTCTGGTATTTATGTGGAACCTCTTATGTTCCAGCTCATACCCATTGCCCCTGGCCCTATCACTAGATGACACTGAGAAGAGCCTGGCTCTGTCCTCCTGACACCCACCCTTCACATATTTATAGATATTAATGAGGTCACCCTTCAGTGCATCTTGGTCTAGGTGATCCTGCTGGGGCAGGGGGATTGGACTAGATGATCTTTCGAGGTCCTTTCCAGTCCCTAATGTTCCGTGATTCTGTGATATGTTGTATGCAGCATATCTAAGGACTGTGTGGGTGATTTCAGAATGTTCTGGATACAAGGGGAGCAGGACCTCTCTAACAGAGATTTACTCGCCGGCATTTAGCCAAAAAAATAAGTTACTTTCCATTTTAGCCTCTCTCTTCCAACATGCTGAATGGCCTCAATTCTCCTGATGCCTAGAACTTCACGCCACATGGCCCTGACTATGGTAATATGAAGTGCATAAACCCAGCGGCTCCTCACAAGTGTGCAGATGGGACTTTCACTGAAAGCCAGTAGTGGCCACACATGTGCAGGTGTAAGAAGCTATTGCTGCAGAAGCTGCATAAAGAAACCACATCTAAATTTCACTGTGCTAAAAAACTGCTCCTTAAAGCTACTTTGAATAACAAATGTCATCATTTAGTCTAGCAGATCAAAATGACAGGGAAGCCCATCTGTGCTATTCAAAGCCCTCGTGCTGCCAAACATATTAAATCGAATCTATTTTGGTTTCTGTGTACTTTCTGGGTTACATCACTAAAATGGTTCCTAGGACTTTGGCATTTCCCCAGTAAGTGTATTTCAGCTCAATCATGATCTTTCTCTCCAGAATTAATATAAAGAAGTTCCTGACATCTGTGAACAAATAGCATGGGCATTCTGAGTCCAGGAAGAACAATAAAAATGTGTTATCCTAAGTATAAGCCCTGGTACACTGATTGCTGGTAACGGGCAAAGTGCGTCATGACCTGAATTAGGATTTCTCCCCAAAGTAAGCCCTGAAAGTCAAGTGCTGTGAGAGCACGAGAACACTTACCTAATAAATGGAGATCCCTGTGACAGTGATTTTTTTCACCTCATAAATCTGTTATTTTAACTCTATGCTCTTTTTAAGAAATTTTCCACCAACTCTGATGAAATGAAACTATTGTAGAAGTATAAAGACAGAGCTGGGCGTCCATTTATTCTTCTGCTGGATGGGACAATTGCTAATAAAACATTCAGGTCCTGTTTTGTGCTCAGATGATATGTTGTATGATCGTGTCCAGTGTTCATTTTGTCTTGAAGAGACTGGCTCAATGGTCAAGAGCTGCTGTGTGGGAAAATTTAATTGGAGTTTTTCACTATTAGAGCTTTACGGAAACTGTGAGCAGTGGACTAGTAGAGACTGGAAATCTAGTTCAAGCTCTGTGCCACACTATAGACAATCATTTAGGTCCAGTTTCTCAGAAGTCATTAATTAGATACTTGGCAAATGGATTCTTTAAGGGTGTTCATTTGTACAATATCTGTCTGCCAGTGTTGCATATTTTTAGATCACGGCTCTTACATAATGCTACAGCATGCTCTATAAATACTGACTTTGAATACCAAGTAAATATATATTAATTTTTTTATAAAGGTGGTTTTTCTTTCACATCACAGTAAAGCTAAACTTGATGCTGAGTATGCAGACATTCTTCAGAATAGGACAAGGATTTCTGAAAGATATCCAAGTAAGAAGGACCGAAAGGTGTGGGACTGTTCAGTTTCAAGGAGGAGGCTAAAACAGCAAAGAATTTTAAATGCTAATTGAAAGAAATGATGCTTTGCATTCCTTTATATTTCAAAAGGTCCAATGGATCATGTTCTGGCAATTAGATGGACTACTGGGCTAAATGAACTTCTGCTTGAATCCCGCTGGGCAATTCCTACAGCAGACATGGAAATGTGATGTGTGATGCAGGCCAAACTGAGGTCCTGCGAATGTGTTCTCAGTCATTACTCATCTTAAGGGAGTGCAATGCACTCAAAGATTTGTAAAGTGCTTGAGATTCTCTTATACAGGGTGTGAAAAACTGTAAGTGTGTGTGAGTGCATGTGTGTCTGCACATGCTTCCTTTAGAGGGCTTTAATTTATGGACAGAGACTTTTGCACACAAATAAACACGGACATATTTCCATGTCCTCTTGAATTAACCCATCTGGCCAGACCTCAATGTCATGCATGAGATTCATTTAGAAAATGAAAATGGATTAGCAGAGCAAAATGGCAAATCCAAGTAAATCCAAGGAAGCCAAAGCTACCTGGACCTAATCTATATAAAATATATTTGAAGTGTCAGATTATATCCTAGTACCTACCTAGAACAACTCTTGACACAGTTTCAATCACAGCAGCAGCTATGAGCTCTGTACCATCTGATGTGGAAGCTTGCATACCCTGACAGGTAGTCCCCTGGGCAGCTATTTGCTTTCCCTCGTTTTCAATACTATCACTACGGCAGCAGCTCTGCTCAAGATTATGTGTTTTGTTGAGTTACAGCCTGATCAAGCCACGTTTTTGCTCTATCTTGGCAGTGGCTTCAAATTCAGTGATCTTCTTCGATGTAAAATCCAAGTCATAAAATTAGGTCCCTCCTATACGAGTAAATATGATAAATAGAGGTTATGGATTTAAATAAAGAGGATGTGAAGCTGTTTTAAATATTGCTAGCATGGGAGTTCAGCCCTGTGCTTGAAGAGCCCTTGACAAAGATTTTTCTATGTTTAAAACAAGCTCTTAGCAAATAAGGCAATATTTAATCAGGGTTTATTTATGATAGTATTCGGTCTGATCAAGTTTAGTAAAGGAGATAAATACAAAGCCTGATTCTTCAAATGTTAACCAGCTGGTACACAGACAGACTTTCACTGCTGCTTAAATAGCAAAGTTGTGATTCCTTTTATTCACAGAAAATCTGAGTAGCTCACAGGAACAGCACAATTAAGCTAACTTACTAATGGCTTGCCAAGAGAATTCACCCTAACCCTTAGAGTTTCCAGCACCTACGCTGTTGTCAGCAAGCTATAGAGAAGGATCAAAAGGAAGATACATGCCTAGGAATTGACAATGGACTTAGTACTCCTCAATCAACAGCTCCTGAACACCACATCTGTCTTCAGACATCTGCAGATACAAGAAATGCATCACTATGTTTTTCGCCCAAACTTTTTTTCTCAATATGAAATAAATGCCCAGATTCAAGCAGTACAGAGCTCAGAAGTGATGCCTGCGTGTCCCTCAGAAATGTAAAGAATTTCTTCTTTCTCTTCTCTTTCTCCCAGATTTAACAAGATCTCTGCTGCCTGAGCACAACAAATTCAGTTTTGCTGATCATTAGTCTGATGCTGCAATCTTCATCCCACTAGGCTGGACTCCTGCTAGATTCAGTGTCATGGTCTCTTTTAAAAGCCATTTTTGGTATGTGCCAGTCTGCCAACCTCTTCTTTCTCCTCCCAGCAACTTTTACAGTCAAAGAAGTTACAGAGAAGGTCAATATTTTTTAATGCAAAGAGGGTATTCTTGGTTTTTTTCTTGTTGGTATATAAAAACGTGGGAGTGTGGTAGTGGGACTTGCTTGATTTCCAAGTACATAAACCATCTGCCAAGACCTGAGCAGACTTTATCAAAAAGATGGCTTAGTTATCTGCCTGCACTTGACTAGTCCAAAGAGCTTTTCTCTAGCCCAGACCAGGATCTGCAATCATTTATAGAGCTGTTCAGGAAATTGAATTTCTTCTCCTCTGAATAAAAATAGAGACTTCTTTTTATTTCAGTAAAATTATTCACAATCAAAGAGCAGAAAAACATAACTACCCAAACCTGCTGTTTCAATTAGTGAAAACAAAACAAAAATCTCTGAAACACCAGAAACGTATTTCAGATGAGTGCTGGTCCTAAGACCGAGTTTGTTTGGTTTAAAGTTCCTTTTCACTTAAAAATTTCAACCAGCTTTTAGTGATCAGGGCCTTGGACCTGCTGTTGTTGAAGGCAACAGGAGATCTGGCACAGGATTAGTCATGCAATGATCAAAATGAGGATTTCCCCAGATGATCTCTCGTGTAGGATTACTCTACTCCAAAGCAACAGAAGTGAACTGAAATAGAACATAATGGAGAAAACATCCAGGAAACTCTGAATAGCAGGCAGCACATTTTCTCATAGGCATCTGTGCATGAATCCAGCTTAAACAAAGATCACGAGAAAGACCCTCTCTTGCTACAGTCTCTTCTTGGCTTCAAACAGTGCAGATAAGGGTGTGATACCTGTTCCTTTGCACAGCACCCAGGACAAACAGCGCTGACCTTCCCTAGAGTTTCCATGCATCAGTACTGACCTGTCCTCTGAAACCGCTAATCCTTGACTACTTCAGAATGAAATAGAATATGAAAAGGGATTCCTCCTGAGCCTAGTAAAGAGCTTGAAATCCTTCCAACCCTGCTAGCCTGCTAATCCTTAAATTATATATGTTTTTTTAATCTGGTCTAAGTGGGTGTCTCTGCTTTTAGTCACTGACAGACAAACCTTAATTTTGTTGACTGCTATTCTGGAATCTCTTCAGCCGTACAGTGAAAGGTAAGCTACCTCCTGAACTCATTATACGGACACGATACCAAAAGGAAGAGTGACTTCGAGTTTAAAAAGTGAGCACTTAGGAACCGTTGTCTGGACTAGGCTGTGCGGAAGGACCTTCCAAAGATTTACACTTCAAAGCCCTTTGAGACTTTTAGAGGCTACCAGTCCTGGAGCTTTATTTAGGCTCAAACCTAGTGCCTGGATTTTTCAAGCTTAATGATCTGTCTGTGGCTTGAAGGGCCAGTACTGGGAGCCGGCAGGCATTCACTCTGTTGGAAAATTGGGCTAGTTATCTAAATCTGGCCTGCAGAAATCTAATCTTAGCCAGAAATTTGCATCATTTGTCAGCACACAACTCTTCCTTCTCCTCTCAGAGGTTTTCCAGATTGCACGTATAACGTTTCATTGGGATCACCTCTTATTTTTGGAGTAGCCTTATGGGGTTTTTTCCTTTTGGTTGGTTGTTTCTGTCAAGAGATTTCATAAGGTAACTTCATTAAATTTAAGGAAGTTACCACACTGACAGTTTGCAGTGTGTTGTGAAAGGTGTAGTGACTTGGAAAGTCTGATTCGTTGTCAAAATGAAATGTGCTAGTGCTGTGTGTAAAAAACCACTGGCCTCTAGGGGAAAACAATGAAAATATTCGGCACAGACACAAGCCTGCCTTTGTGTTGTGTATTTTCTGCTTCTACTCTTCTGTCTTTTTGCTGTGGAGGCACTCAGGTCAAGAATTAAGGCTTTAATTTTTCTTGTTTCCTTGCTAAAGCAGAGCACAGAGCTGGCCACAATAGCAAATCAGACAAACATAGAAACATATCTGCAAAAAGCAGCTAAACTCTCATTTTCAAGGAATCTGAGGTGTCTAAAGGAGCTGTGTTGCACTGAAGCCTTCTATGCAGAGTGGAAATGCTGGCCCATGTGCTGACTCACATCAGGGCCATAACACACTCCTTGTGATTCCCAGAATGTCTGGAACTAAAGAATATGTGTGCTAGAGCAAGTTCTCCAAGGACCTGGTCTATCAAAATGTTCACTATCACTGGACCTGTGGTAAGAGTTTTCTTAAATCAGGTGCTCAGCTTAACCTCCAAGTACTTATATTTTTCTCTACATCTTCTAAGCACGTTGCAAGGAAATGAAAATCACCAAGTGAGAGGAACTGACAAGGAAATAGAGGTGGTGGAACCATCTTGCTGACCCCTAGACCATCACCACCACTGTGGAACAGGAGTAGTCACTGGCGTACTGTTTAACCCTCCTGACTCTTGATGCCAAGACTAAAACTGTTTTTCGCTAAGGGTCTGCCTTTTCCTACAGGTGACTCCCTGAATCCAAACAATGCACAGACCATTGTGTAAGACTGAACTCAGCTCGGTTTGCCTGAAAGGTGTAACCAACACCAAGCTCCTGGAGTTGCCAAAGGACATGGTTATTCCCTCGACCAGTTTCATGGTACATTTCCCTGTATGACATCCATGGTGTAGACCTTTGTAATAAGTGCTACAGGAGGGGCCATACCTTCAGAGGGCTGTGGCTCACATTTGCTTGTACATTAAGCCTTTAGTAAGAAGCTAAGAGACACACACACCCCCAGGAAAAGGACATGATGCTGCATAGGCAGCAGCTTATTTTTGCCTCTCAGTCACGGTGCTATTCTGTAAGGTGACGGATCCATGCCTCCAAGGAGCAGGAAGACCTCACCAAAAACTCATAATAAAGCTTTCCTTTTTTAACAAAACCAGGGTTTCTTTGCTCTCTTTCTGTCTAAGCGTATGAGGTGTATTGGAATGTCACAACACACTTTCAGGGGAGACAGACCTTTGTTGCTGCAGTGGCTGATCAGGTTGAACCCTGATGAACACAGATCTGCTCGCTTGCCTTTTCTTTCTGAAAAACTTCCCTTATCCATACCCAACAAAGCCTCATTTGTTCACATCCCGTCTCAGTTGCTCTCATGGCAGCTCTCTGGAGGTGGGGATGCTGCTGATTGCACCCTGGGTGCAGTCTAAGTCCTTGCATTTAGCTCATGTGTGCCTCTGATGGATGAGCCACCATTAAACAAGGAGTTCATGCAGACTTCTGAAAGAAAGATTAACAGGTAAAAGTTCAAGACATCTGTGTCTGGCAACGCTTTTGCTGCTGTGCCATTAACAGACAAATAGCAGAACAAAACCTTCAGTGATAAGGCAGTGTATTTTGTGCAGAGAGAAGCATAAATTACACATGCATGACACTGCACCTTTAAAAGGCAGCACTGAGAGTCACTCACTGTATTCAAAACACAAGTTTTTCCTCATCAGGTCAAATTTGTACTTGTTGCTCCTAGCAAATAAAAAGAAGCAATGTTGACAAACTTGCTTCAGATGAAGTTAAATCCAGTAGGAGTTCAAAGCCAAAGAAGCCTGATAGATATGAATTTGTTCTTCTCTTCTTCTTAATAATGAAGCTGATTATTCTCTATTGATAAAGCAAGAGGCTGATGTAGTGTTCTTCTGGGAACAGACAGTCTTTCTGTTGCATCTGGAAGTATCCAAGGCCAGATTGGATGGGCTTTGAGCAACCTGGTCTACTAGGAAGTGTCCCTGCCCATTGCAGGGGGGATTGGAACTAGATGATCTTTGAGGTCTCTTCTAACCTAAACCATTCTCTGATTCTATGATAAATGCAGCAGGTACATTGTTCCCTTCCTCTGCTCCAAAGAAAATCATAAAAGAAATACTTCGATGGTTCTGGGGTGCCCTGTGGGCGAGTTGGGAGGGAAAATAGGCCAACAAGTGGCCCACAGAGATAGTAATTCAAGCGGATGTGGAGCAGTGGCAGGACCAGGACTGGGACAAGGAGCAGGTCAAGTCCTGCAGGTGCAGCATCGGGGCCCGCAGCCATGCCCAGGCCCTGGGTTGCTGGCAGCCACAGGGGGATGGCAGAGCCATCTGCCAGTTGCTACTAATCCACTAGAGGCCATTGTGACACAGAGTAAAGGGTGCCTGGCAGGGCACTGCAGCGCTGCTCATCTGTCCTCATCCCGCAGCACAGAATGAGGAGTTTTATTCAGCTGATACTCTTGAGGCAGCAGAGAAGTTATTCCTCTGGATATTGCAACATTTCCCATGTATTCTGGAGGAAATTCTGCCAGGCAGAAGCACTGATTTGTGCCTGTAGCCCATGTGTCAGCAGCACAGTGCGTAGCTCATCGTGGTGCTTTGAACAAGATGTGCAGGGATTTGCAATAATTTGAAATCTTAGGAAAGCATCCAAGCAATTTATTTTCTATTTACAGACGAGTAGAAAAGCAGCTGCTTAAAGGGTGTTGGGAAAATACCATGATAGCAATTAGAAGTTAATGACTTTGCACTTGCTCTCTTACTCATCTGTGGAAATGGGAAAAGGAAAATTTCTGAAGGAAAAGCGTGTTTCTGCTGGGGTGATTTGTGAGCTATCAGAAAATTTAAATGTGATACTGATGCAAAAAGAACCCTGGCAACTGGGGAAGAGGAGAAAAGAAATCCAATCAATGCAAACAGAGCCACCAAGAGGATAAGACAACAGTGAAAGGAAGGAAAGGAAATATCTAAAGGGTAAAGGCTCCTGGGCACAAGTGGTTATCTCTGTCAGCTGCCATCAGAAGAAAGACCTGATGCATTTTAGTAGTCATTCTTGCTTATCCCTGATGATAACCGAAGATGCAGCTGGATAAAATGCTGTAAGGCAGTCAACCAAGCCTGGTCTTCCATTGAAGAGAAACCATGCCTAACTGGCTAATTAGTATTAATGAGCTAATTATGAATCACTAGCCTGTTGCCTACCATACACTATACAACACACATACAACTTTAAAAAGGAAGAATATATAATTTCAGAAATCACGATAGAGGAACATTTAACATATGCATGAAAAAACCCACCAGTTCTGAGGTGATTAAGAGTTATCATGGCAAACGGATGGTTTCTTGTGATAGCAATATCACAATGCTTCTTGTGTTAGTATTTAGAGAGCAGGAAGCCTAGCGAGCCTTTCCCTGATCTTTCTGAGACCAGTATAAATCAGGGACAATGCCAATGAAGACAACAAATTCGACAACCACAAAAATTTTATGTGGATGCAGGATCAGGCTCCCTATTCTCAGGGGAAATGAACATTGCTTATTGTACCTGTTCTCCCTGAAGCACTTGGAAGCACATTAATGTGTGGAGAACACTGCTCTGGAAAACAGGGTAGCTTCTTACATGTCTGAAGGGACTGATCCCACCAACGGCTGCTCACTGAGCGAGGGTGTTGTGGAACTTGGTCAGAGAGTGGCTGTCAGCATCAAGTCTAAAATTAAGTAGAACAGGAAACACTGATTTATTACCCCAAAAGCAAATCTTTTATTTATGAGACAGAAAGTTTGCACACACGTGTTTTTGGATAAGACTATCCCAAAGAGGATGCAAGAGACTGAGAACAAAACACCAGAATGTTTGCTAGATAGGCAGGATTTTTTAAATATTTAAATGCATTGATTTAAAGAATAAAGCATTGAACCTGCACTGTGGGCCCCGTGCTTTTAAAGATTTAGGAAGCTAATATGAACCCAGCCTTACAGTCCTGTGTTCAAAGAATGTGAAATAATAATAGCAATGTAACCTCATCCTCCATATTTCCTCATTTCCTTAGGGCCACAGTTTCAAAAGGTCTTAAAAAACACAGCAACAATACATTCCAACACTTCCCTCTGATTATGGGAACGCACCCTGCCCTCTGAGCCTAGGTAAGTGTTGACATGCTCAGTACCTCCACGCTTTTCCTCTATGAGCAGTTAGAGGAATGGGTCACATGTGTCTGTGATAGAGGTCAGGGCTTTACTTCAGCTTTTGGGCCAGGCTCAGAAAGCATTTAAAATTCGGCTTGGTGTTGGTTTGTTACCTGAATAAGTTTTTCAGGGTGTTTCACTGAAACACTCTGTGGTACTTAGCACTGCCATCACTAAGATTTTGGGGAACTGCAAACCTGTATTACTCTGCATATACCAGAGTGCATTTCCTTTTAGACTAAAAGGCGCAAGCTGGTCTCTTAAGTGATCTGTGAGGCTCTCATCCTGTGATAACACCTCACTGCCTTCCCCAGACAGATTCTTCTCTCTGAACAGCAGCCTCAGACTCTTTACTGGGGTTGTGTACAACCTCAGGAAGATGGATGGCTCACAGAGAAAAGAGAGAGAAGAGTCAGATTTGATTGGAAATGTTTAGCAGCTTCTCTTGGGAAAGCTAGAAAATGCCTGAATAACTGACAGGAACAAGAGCAAGCATAGACAGACCTCTAACACAAACCCCGACTAAGTTTGTAGAGTCCTGTGGACCTCAGCAAATCAGAAAGAAAACAACATCTTTTAATAGTGATCATAAGCATCTCTGCTTGTGCTGAATACTTCACTCGAGATTTTGGGCCAAATTTATAGCTATTTACTTTTCTCGGTGTGTGAGTCATTAAACTCAAGCACTAGGAAGAATTTGACAGCTGATTTTGTACAGATAACAGCTACAGATCCACTGCAATGTAGTAATCCTGATCACCAGATAACTGCTCCACAGTGCATCTAGAGGGGAAAAAAAGTCTGTCTTTAAGCAATATAAACTAAACCAAGATTGTTATTTTGGTGTTATCTGCTGTTTGAAAATGTCTGGATCTGTTTTGCTCCTGTCTTTGAATCTTCTAGGGCAAAATGATCTCCAGTTACCGTATTGTAAGTAGCTTCTGGTAAGTAGTTTAGCTGGATCCAGTCCTTGATTTTAAAATAAGAGGATGTAAAACTGTTTTGAACTGTTGTTTCATCAACTAATTTTGGTTCAGGTAAACCCTCTGAGGGACTTGCAATTTTGTAATAAATATTCAGAATGCTCAGAACAGCATCTCCCCAGCTATGACACAGCCACATCGCCACCACATTTTGGTGACTTCAGCAGCACATGTTATGATAGAAGTGCTTCGGTCTTGAGAGTAGCTACTTCCCTAATTGTCTCTTTGAACTAAGAATATTTGCTTTCTTCTTCTTTTACACACACGAAACAGAGTTCTCCATTACATTGTTCTTCCAATCTGCATTTTCCAGCGCCTGGAAGAGCCTTCTTCTCAGCCCACGCTGTAGCTCTCTGGAGTAAAGCTTTTTGTATGCAGTGAGGAGTGCATCATGCTTCAGCCATAATTGGAATGTGCACGGTGAAGTTTCTCAGAATGACTCAAAGAGTGGAAGCAAATAAAAAACCACAGAGATATTTGTATCGTAAATGTGCTTCAAGTAACTGCATTATTACCACAGCACCTCCTAGGCTTCCCTTTTTTGCAGATTGCACATTGTCACCACTTCCTAAATAGCTGTATTTATTTATTGAAACTCAAGGGCTTTATTTAACACCTCGTGTGAAGAACACTCCTCCTTGTCCAAGTCATTTAGGATGACATCTCCAAATTCGGGTGCCTACAGCAACCCACCTTAATCCTTATTTGATATGCATGCAAGTAGTTTCACTCTAAAGGAAGCTAGGTGAAGCATTTGTGAAAAGCCATACTTCTAGTGTCTGTGGTTGCCCAGCTTCGCAGTTAGGACCCAGCTCACCAGTGTAGCCAAAACACCAGGTGATAGTAGAGTCCTGAGTTATGGCAGTGGCTGCAGTCTGAACACTCATAATTAAAAGCATAAGCTTGAGTGCAGTGCTGGACTTGAGGACTTGTTGCCTGTGACTAACACGCAAGGAATTGAGGTGAGATTGCTATAGGAATGAAAAGTATGTGGCAATGTCTAACTGGAGTGTAGGCTTCAAGGCATAATTCCCTTATACCTCGTCCAAGAACCCACCACTGGCACTTGATTTGGAAATCCTCGGTCACTAAACCCCAGAGCCAGTGAAAAGAATATGTTTTGGGAGCAGCTAGGAGCTAGCTAGACATTTTTTGTGATAAATGCCAGAGATCTCAGAGATCTCTTCCCTTACAAAAGAAGAATGTGTTAAAATTATTCTTTGTCTGTGACAGACCACACACTTGCTCCCATCATCTTGAAAGCGGTATAACTGGGCTGGGAGGCTGTAAGGCAGACACACAGAGAGCTGCCCAGCTGCAGCAGCAGCTCAAAATCTGCCCTGTCAGAGAACCACAGCACTCCTGGTATGAGCAACGAATATCAGCAAGTTGGGGAAGTGGCAAAGTTCAGATTTTAATGTTGCAGGTTTAATCCCCTCCCAAGTGTATAGTGGGATTTAGAATTCCCGGACTCAACATCAAGCTGAAAAACCAGTATGCCTTCCTCATTTTCCTGGAGCCCAATTAGTCAATCACTGTCTAAACTGTATAAAATCATAAAGGTAACACACTTCTGATATGAGCTCCCCTGTGAAGGAAGCACATAGGTTTCATGCCAAATCAACAGGTAAAGCAGACTTTCATACAAGAAACCATGGAATCATAGAATCATTAGCGATTGGAAGGGAACTTAAAAGATCATTTAGTCCAATCCCCCTGACACAGCAGGATCACCTAGACCAAGTCATAGAATCAGTCACGGTTAGGAGGGAGCACAGGATCATCCAGTTCCAACTCCCCTACCGTAGGCAGGGACACCCCACCCTAGATCAGGCTGGCCAGAGCCTCATCCAGCCCAGCCTTAAACACCTCCAAGGATGAGGCCTCCACCACCTTCCTGGGCAACCCATTCCAGGCTCTCACCACTCTCACAGTGAAGAACTTCCTCCTCACATCCACTCTAAATCTACCCATCTCCAGTTTTGCTCCATTCCCCCTAGTCCTGTCGCTACCTGACATCTTAAAAAGTCCCTCCCCAGCCTTTTTGTAGGCCCCCCCTTCAGATCCTTCAGGGAAGTTTTGCAGACAAAACCAAAAGTACAGTCTCTTGAGTCAGACTGTTTCTACCACTGTTTTACTGAAGTTTCTAATCATCATCTCATGACAATAGTTTCAAGGGATTTATGAAAAAGTAGCAAAGAATACACTTTTCTGTAATTTACTATTTCCTGTAATTCATCAAACCATTTTTTTCCCCAAATCGTTTTGACTTTTTTTCAGGCGTATCATATATCACAGCCCTACCGCTAGCGACCCTTTTCTGATTGATACTCTCCTGCCTTTGTGCATTGCTTATTAATTGCTGTGTCATTGCAAAGACAACTGTAAAACTGAAAGGTAAAGCTAGAGACAACTAGATGGGAAGGCCAGTAGGGCTTTTTTTTTATTTACTAAAAAAATCCCAAAAGATGTAATTAACTTTAAAACTTCAGGTACTGCTGACCTAGTAAGTGAAATTGTATAGTCTGGGTGGCACAGAAAGTTGGACTAGGTGGTTTACTGGTCCATTCTGGTTTTATGATTCTTTAATTTACTTTGGTTCTGTTGAAAACCCTGACAAATGCTTAACGTAGCCACATCATGTACTCTTGAAATGGATTCACCTTTGAGAACCATAACTAATGAAGTTTAAGCAAAGCAAAGATCATGTGGACAACAGCAAATAACACGAAACAAGCAGGCTAGCCGAGGTAGGCTATCTTCAACTATGAAACTCACAAAAAGTGCCATGAGCTCTCACATTTTTGGTGGTTTGTCTACTAAGCTAGAAAATGAGAAACGAGCGATCCCACACAAAGGCCTTTGCCTGTGTTGAAATGTAAAGAGTAAAACTAGCCACAGGAGGCTTGATTGAAACCTTCCTTGGAATCACACCTTGTCACCAGTCTGGGGAAATAGATGGAATAGAAACAAAACTAGATAAGGCCTTGACTGAAGATGCTGCTTGGGGGCAGTAGCACAACTGCTGAGGAAGGGAAACTTTCCTCCTTTATTGTGTCACTTTTTCTTTCGTGTCTTAAAACCTCAGGAAAAGTAGATGCATTGAGCAGCACTCAGATTTGATGATACTCATGAAATAGGCATGAAAAGCAGACAGTTTCAAGTGCTTCCCGAGCCCTGTTTCTATTTTTAAGATGACAAGGACAGATTTTTCTCTATTTTTCATATCTTCAGGCATCCAGATTTATCTTTTGAAATTGGCCCTTGTCCAGGATTATGTGACCAATGTAGAATTAACATTTTTTTCTTCTCTTTTCCGACTAGTTTGTTGGTTTCACCTTGCTGAAGGGATATCACAGTTTCCTCACAACTCTTTTTTTTCTCTTTATTATCTGAACTGATTGGGAAGGTCCAAAATTTGTCCAGTTATGATCAGACATGGAAATGATGTGGGGGAAGTGAGAGGATGATCCCGCAAGGCAGGCAGACTGGGATTTGAGGGTTATTGGAGACTTTTTCCTCCACTAACATGCTTCCTACACTTACAGGGTGACTAGTTATATGGCATTTCTATCGTTGCTTTGTTGTTATCTTCACCCCATTTCCTAAGCTTGATGATATACACAGCCTCCAACACATCTCAGAAGACCAGTGATGTCTGCTTGGAATGTTTAAATGAGTTTAACATCTGATTCTATATTTATTTTCAACACATGTTAAAAAAGTTTTTTTAAAAAATTAACCTACATGTATGTAATTGTGCTTATGTCTTGGTTATGTCTTTTTTAGCGGTAATCGGTACTTTCTGTTGCATACGTGTGACTGAATTTCAAAAGAACTCATTTCACATGTACCCTAGAACTCTTCTTTTAGGATTAATCCCCTTGTGCGCAGAGATGCCCACATCAGTTCTGTCCTCCTCTTGCTTCTACATTATTCTATCCATAAAGGAATTTTATGTCTATCTTGATGCAATGGGCTGTGTTTGCAACACATCTGTGTATCCAAGTATCTCTGTTCTACGTCCAGACAAAATCCTATGAGACTACCTGGTACAGATGAGCTCCTGGGACCAGTATTTTGTGACCAGAAGGGCACATTGCACGTAGGGACCTGCATCTGAATCACTGCACTGAAAGGCAGATAGTTTTTTGCACCCATGTCTGTCCAGTGAAAGTCTCGAAGAGGTATCTTGCTAAGTTGTAAAGGGCATTTGACATTTCTGTCAGCATGTGAGACCTTCAAAATAAAAATACCAGACTTGTACATTTTTTCCATGTCCTTGGAACTTCAAGGAGTGAATGCATTCATTTTCTTTCATTTCACATTCATCTGATTGCTTTTCAACATAGTCAGGATCAAACCTTTCCAACACTGATACCTATGGCAAAACTCCATAAGGCAATTCCATAAGGCAAGGATTTGGCCCATAAGAATTAGTATCTGGGAGGATGCATTGAAATAAATGGCGATTGTCAAAGCACTTTGGAATTTTGAGCACGTTTGTTGCAAAGATAGAAGCTTGCTGGGGTTGACTGTCAGAGTCAATTTTGGTTTCCTTACTGCACATTCGCACATATTTGAACCTTGTCATGCAGCAAAGGGAAATACCTCATTAAATTTCACTAGGGTTTCTTCAGAGTTGTTTATACACTACAGTCAATAAAGATATTTTTGTTTAATAAATGAAATACTGGAATGGCTGGTTCTATCAGGAAATTGAAGGAAACGCGTTTATCCCTAGCAAAGATGAAGCTCTACTTTACAGGGTGCAGAAAGCCTGCAATGTGTGTTGTTTTATAAATAGTTGAAAGATTTACAGCAGTAAAAGGATTCTTTTTCAGTCTCTTGATCATATTATCTGCAACAAAGCAACTGCTACAAATAAAAACAAGAGAAAACCAAGAGCTGTATTTCCAATTATGATTTTAACAGAAATGAATCACTTGTCCTTTTTTCATTTGGATACAGTTTTAGTTCCCTTTCCCCGCTGGACACATAATTTTGATTTATAAACAGAGCAATCGGGAGTAAAAGGGAAGTTTTAAGCACAGTATGTACTCCTGCTCAGGCCTAGTTTTATTTTGCTTTTTATCTTTATTTTTTTACTTTTACAGATTGATCTGAACTTTCTCCCTTAGAGATGAAAAACATGGTCGCAGATGACACATTTTGCCCATTTTGAATACAGCTTGCACCCAAGGCCTCATTTTATAAACATGGTGAAGAGTTCTTCCAGTTAAAATGTGATTTTTAACTGGGATAAAGTTGTCTCCCCATGTTAAGACTTATAAATCTTCTGTGCAGTGCTAGTTACAATCCGGCTACTGCATGCTTATTTTATTGACTATGAATGAATAAATCAGTTTTCCACATCACCCCATTCTCTTTGCTGATGTTTTGATTTGGTGTCTTTCCAGAAGTCTCTGATCATAGGCACATGATTATAAAACCATCTCTCGCACTGAAAACTATTTTAGAAACAAGCAATGGAATTAACTTCTTGCAGATTCTGTTTTACACTGCACATTTGAACTTGGGGACATTCATTTTTCACAGGGCTCGGTTCTGCTGGGCAGGACACTCTGATAAGACTGCAGAAGCCAAAAAACTGAATGAGGGTTGGGTTTGGGTTGGTTTTTTTTTAAATCATTCGCTACTTGGCTTCAGTTTCCACAACACAGAATCTATGTCTAACTCAGCTGAGGCTCTCTGAGTGAATCAGGGTGTCCCTACCCTTTCAAGGTTTTTAAATACTTTAGAAGAATTTCATAGGTTTGTTTTTACAGAATTGGGATTTATGTAATTTTTTTTTTGGCACCGCTCAGGAGGAGTTTTACAGAAGCATGAGAAGGAAGATGACTGGCTTATACTTACACGAGGGTTTCTTGCCATTTGCTAAGAATCTAGGAAATCCAGAAAAGTGTTTTTGTTTTTGTTTTACACAACTTCTGCTTGAATTTTGAAAACACCCTGTATTTAGGGCTGGGAAAGCCCTAAAACTACTGGGAAACCTTTTATATGTCAGGGTCAGAGACTGGCTTGGGTTGTAGCAATAGCATCTGCCATTCTTTTTTCCTTATTACTTTAGGAGGGAAAGGACATGAGCATTTCTAGATCTGGAACTACTCCTGTCATGTGAATCTTGGAGGTAAAGAGAGCCTTGCAGAGTGCAGGCAACATCTAGTGATGGAAAGAACATGAAGATCGAACTTGCAAGGCATTTGGATTTGCAGGAAAAAGCCCCTCAGAGAGGGAACTCATGATGGAATTCAAACCTCACGTGAAGACTTTGTTCATCTTCAAAGCCAAAATCCAAATCCTACAGGCCATCAAGAGGTGGAGGGCCGCTGTGGAGTGACACGTGACAATTCCCCTTGTAGGGCAGGTTTGTAAAGTGAGCCTTACTGTAAATTGAGCTCGTTGTAATCACAAGAGGACAAATGTCCTTTTAAGTTTTAGAAAACCGTAGACAGCTGAAGGAAATGTGGGACATGCAGAGACCAGAAGAAACCTATCTTGGAAGATTTTCTTTTCTTTACTCTTGGTCATGGAAAGATCTATGTTATCAACATTTCCTATTCCAAAACCACTTGTTTTTGTTTATACTCAGCTATGGCCTGTGCATCTAAAGAAGTCTGCATTACATTATTGAATTCCTATATTATCTGGAATAGAGAAGTACCATGCCTGCCCACATTGTTCTGCAGATGGCCTTCAGTCTAAGGGATTCTATCATGCACTGACAGACATGCCTGGCAACTGTCACTTAATTATTTGAATCACTTAATGTACTTAGAAATGTCTGTATCGGCCACTGAATGCCCAGGTAATATTTCAGCGTGCATGGCTTGTTCGGGTCTCAGTGGTGACAGTCACAGTCTCAAAACATTGGATTGAATTCATCATTTAATGTCACTAAAAGAGCAATTTCAAGGAAACACAGGATTGGCTCAAGCTGGTGGCACTGGTCTTGGTCATTTCCCTTCTTTTTCTGTACTGGAATAGAACATGGGTGAGAGAGTCTGTTGGCATGCTGTGCTGATCAGCACCACAGTGGCACCCTTGTTAAGGGTTATATCTTCGCTCTGTGGTTTGACTGCTCCCCATCTAATTCTAACCCTTTTCCTGAATTACCTCAGTTAGGAGCACAGTTGCATTATGGTCTCACAATGTAATTTGGTGGTGGTTTAGTCAAAAGAGAAGTGAGGACAATTTCACACACTTAAGATCTCAGTTGTCCTCCTTCTCTCTCTGTTGGCTTTGTAAAAGACTCACAAGGACTAAGAGAAGCAGCACAAATCAGATTAATACGGGCTTCTGCTCTGTATTCAATATTTTCCTACAACAACCAGCACCAAGGCACCAATAACACAGCTAAGAAAAAATGAAAACCAAGCCAGAGAAAGTCCAGCAATTGTCCACTGTAAGGAAAAATGAGAAGATTCAAAGTTTGAGGCAGATTATCTCTCTGGGACTGTTTCAAATGGGAAAAAATACACTTGAACAAGAGAACAAAACATTAAAATCCCAAACAGCAGTAACAGACAAGACATGAGTTTAAACACCTCCTAAAAATAAAGAATGAGACTTTGTCCTGAAACACACTGACACCAACATGTGGCCTATCACAAAGACAGGGAGAAGCAGTGCAGAAAGACAGCGAGGATATGAAAAGAACAATGATACCGCAAGTAAAACAATGTTTACAAGGAAAGCTGAAGACAAATGGTAAGGGAGCAAAGCAGCACATGTTTTCCTTTAAGGTCATAAATGAAAACAGAAATCCTGATGCACAGGAGCTTTTCTGGAGAAACACATCTATATCAGAGCATGAAACACTAGTGAAACAAAACCAGCATGAAACACAAAGAATGAAAGCAAAGCAGACTTATTTTTGCAGAGCAAATTAGGACAAATACCTAGGTAGCTGGCGATGGGCTGCTGCTTCAGGGCCAACACTCACAGCTCTTTCCTGCTGAGTTCTGGTGATGTCTTCACGACTTACAGCTGGAGGGCAAGGTAACTAGCACCAGTTTTTGCCTGAGGCAGTTTTAGTTACATGCTTTGCTCAGCAACGGGAAGCAGAGAGAAGGGAAAGGACTTCACGGGCTGGGACAGACAGCAGGAGTAGTATAACGACCAGGTGTTTGGGTTCCCTCCCCAGTAAGCTGCCAGAGCTTGTGAAGCTGTAAGTGTCTTGGCTGAGCACAACTAGCATCACACAGCATTGTACTACTGAGTGAGGCTAGAGGGAGCCCAGCATGGTTTAGAGGCTCTGGCTCACAGGAGGACGATATAGCAAGCTTGGGGAGGGCCTGATTTGGGATCACTGCTGGTGGGGAGAAGCCTCATAGGAGGCCCCGAGTTACGTATGACGTGCCTTAGACATCAGTAACTGCCCATTATGAAGGACCCTTGGTTCTGACCTGCACTGTGCGGTCTGTGTCTATCTCTCCGGTGCAGTTGTTTGAGCACATCATGATGCTCACAGTATGTTGTGTCATGGTTTACGTGCACACAGGTTAATGCATCCACAGATCAGGGAGAGCCCTGCAACTTGAATTTTCCTTGTGGAGTTTCTTGTCAATTGCAACACAATTCCTCTTTAAAAGGACAATGCTCTTTAGATAAAAAGAGACAGATAACATCATCTCCAAAATCAGCCAGGTTTAGTCCTCTAAAAAATACAGAAAAACTAAGCCTCCTACCAAGGCTGGGGTAGGAAACCTTTCCTTCCCTGCCTCCCCTGCCCACACCCACTGCAAACCTATCTTTCCTCTCCTAAGAGCGTGGTCTGCTGGGTGTCACTGGACCCCCGTGTGCCGCATCTTGGTCTGTGAGTTGTCACCTGGAGGTCATAACCAGTTGGATGTGAAGTGCCAGAGCAAGCACTGCAGTCAAATGAACCCTGATGTGTTATCCTAGCCTAGCAGGCAAGCACACCGCTGGCAGCTGTGGGCTGAGTGCACCCACAACCCTCACTTTCCACATGGATCTTCACTCTTTACTTTTCCCCTAGAACATCCACATTTGATCTCTGTTCAGGAAAAATGCAGTGAAAAGTGCTTTCTCAGACCAACTCCCTTTCAAGAGTGACATTATCAGTTTGGAATAGTCACAGGGCTATTGGGTGTGCGGAAGAGGGAATGGCTGGGTTCTGAGTGTACTGTTCAAGCCTAATACAAACACCTTCCCAGATTTAGCTCAGTCTATCAGGAAAGGTAATTTAGCATCTGGAGAAAATAGGGTTTGGAACCTGCATTAGGCACTCCAGCCAGTCACCTCTGAATGGACCTTCCAGATGAGATATTCTGTCACAAAAAAAGTTCATGTAGGTGTTAAATGCAAAAGCATTCCCGAACCAACAGCAACTAAAATAAAGAAAATCCCACTTTTCTCAGGAAAGAATAGATTCCTATGTGTTTTTAAAACACATTGATTGAGTAAATACTTGGGGAAAAGGAAAACAGGGAGAGATTAAAAAAGTACCACTGTTATTTTCACAGTCCTGATAAACGTGGTGTGTATGCAGAAGAGCTCCGCAAAGCATCTGGTTGTGCAGTCAGTGCGAGTTTTGCTGGGCTGTAGACATTCATGCTGAGTACAGGAGGCTAACAGAGCTTCCTGCTGTGCAGCTTGCCAATGGAAATGAGGGTGTATGTGTGTATGCGTGTATGTGCGCGTGCGTTTGGGTTGTTGAAAGAGATAATGGATGCCATTTTCATGGACCTAAAAGACTTATGAGCATCTGCCCCATTTTTGTAAGTGACTCATTGTTGGGGATTCAATGAAAAGCCATAGCAATGCCATAAGATGTTGCCATTCCTCAGCCAAAGCGCTACAGTGGTCTTTTCACACTTAAGCTGAGAGCTGATCCTACGGGTGTGGTATAACTCTAACCTTAGGATAGCCCCGTCACAGTCGCAGGGCACAGTCATCAAGCACAGACACCTTGTCAAGGTGCGGGTGGTGAATTGCAGTGCTGCCATAACTTGGCATTGTTTGCCAGCACATAGGCTCCTGCTTTGGTTCTACATGCAATTGTTAACAGGGCTCCTAAATTACTCAGATAATTTAAATGTTTTCTGCTTACTATGGGAGAAAAAGAAAAAAAGGAAGATAGAAGAGCTGAATGTTCACAGTTTGAATCAACAGGAGAACTGACCGAGCGCTGATTTGTGAAATATTATATCTCTGTTATCGTGGGTTTCCAATTGCAGAACCGGGAATAAAACTGACACAAGATAGAATCAAAGAAGAAGTAAAGGACTGGGAAAAAAAATCATGCTTTTCTACAATCTTCATGTCTCCTTGGACAGATGTGATTGAATTCTCCAGTGAGATTATCAACTTGCCTGATAAAAGTGACTGCATAAACACAACAGACGTTTTAGAGCTTTTGACTACCACTACTACTGCACTACACTCAGACTTTCAAAAATAACTTTCGAGTTATTTCTCAGACTTTCGAGGGGGGGTGGGATGGTTGATGGGCAAGCA
>VXBP01008160.1:6637-17066 GCA_013400115.1 Rhinopomastus cyanomelas
CCTCCCCGGCCCCGCGATCCCGGCTCTATACCCGCGGGCGCCATGAGCGGCTCTGGCTGGGCCCCCTACGTGGACTCGCTGCTGGCCGACGGCACCTGCCAGGACGCGGCCATCGTGGGCTACCGCGACACTCCCGCCGTCTGGGCGGCGGCCCCTGGGAAGACCTTCGCCAACATCACGGTGAGGGCCGGGCCGCTCTGAGGGGGAGGACCTCTCGCTGCAGTCAGTGTTGGGGGGAGGGCTGTTTCCCCCTCTTTGGCCCCCCACGTTTCCCACATTTCTGCCCCCGTTTCCCGTGCTTTCTCCCCCCTTGCCGCCTTCTCCCGCGGTTTTCCCGCGCTCCTGGGGAGATTTCCCGCGGGTGAGGGGTGTTTTCCCGCCCTTTTCCCGGGGCGTGGGGGAGGGGTGTGCTCCGGCTACTGGGGAGGGACAAAAATGGTCAAAAAACGCGGCCGGTGCCAACGTGGCCCCCGGCCCCGCCCCCCCCCTTCCCGGGTTGGGATGGGGGAGCACTCGTGGGGAGGTTATGGTGGGGGGCTGGGGGCGTTATCAGGGGAAGAAGGGTTTTGCGCCTCCCCCGTAGGGATTTGGGGGAGCATTAGTTCGGGGTAGGGGAAGACCCTTAACCCCTCCACCCTATATGTTGAGGCGGGGGGGGGAGACTTCTCGGTTGGGGTGGCGAATGGGGAGGGTGGACTCTCCTTAACTCCTTCCCCACGGATCTTGGGGCGCCGAAGGGTTGGTGAGGAATAGTAGGGCCGACCCCTCTGCATAACCTCACAGGGCTCTCGGGTGTGGGGCCGCCCACATTCACCTTCAGTCCCGCGACCCCAAATAACCGCCCTTGGCCCCGAACACCCCGCAGTGACACCCCGCCCGTTAGCCCCAAGCCTTCCTCTTGGCCCCTGATCCCCTCGCAGAGCTCCCCACTGCGAACCCCTCTCCACCATTGGACCCAGTCCAGCCCTCACGTGGCCCCGAGCGACCCNAAGATCCTTTGGAGGGAGGGGTGTTCCTCACCCTCCTGAGTCCCCTATGGGGATCCCTTTTGAGGGTTGGGAAGGGTCTCCAGCTTTCTCAGTCCCCTATGGGGGAAGTTATAGAGGTGCCTCTTGGGGGTCCCTTATGGAGTCAGAGAGGGTTATGGGGGTCGAAGGGGGGGGTCCCTAGCCTCCCGAGTGTGTTATGAGGGTCACTTAGGGGGTCACAGAGAAGAACCTTGGAGAGGGGTCTATGTGGGTGATGGAGGAGTTTTTTGAGGGGGATGGGGCTAGGCCAGTCCCTTTAGGGTCCTTGGTGGGGGGCAGTAGGGATATCTCTAGGTGGAGGATTTCAGGGGTTTCTCACACCTCTGTGTGGAGGAGGTCTTGTGGAGGTTGGAGGCTCCCCTGGGTGGGGGAGGGGGAACTGGAGGTGTCCCTGATTCCCCCTCTCCTCTCTGTCCATCCCTCCCAAAATGGCTAAGATAAAAGGGTGAGGAGGCAGTAGAGGAAGTGGGGATCAGAAGGACGGACTCACGTTGGGGTTTTGGAGTTGCTTGCAGGCTCTGGGGGTGCTGTGACCACCTTGTCCCTGCAGGCGGCTGAGGTGCAGGCACTGGTGAGCCCCGACCGAGCGCCGCTGCTGGTGAACGGTCTGACGCTGGGGGGGCTGCGCTGCTCCGTCATCAGGGACTCGCTGCTGGTGGAGGGGGAGCACAGCATGGACCTGCGCAGCAAGAGCTCCCCCGGGGCTCCCACCTTCAACATCACTGCGGCCATCACCAACAAGAGTGAGTCACCCCTGTTGCTGGGGCCATCCCCCCTTCCCTGGGCACCCTGTAACCCCCTGGGGTCACCTAACCTCCCCATCCCCAGGCTCCCTTTCTTCAACATCAGCAACAAGAGTGAGTCACCCCACCCCTTAACCCACCTTGGCATTGCCCAAACCTCCCCTGCCCCAGGTAACCCTGTAACCCTTGGGGTCACCTTAGCTCTCTCATCCAGGGTCATTCTCCACCCCAGGGTCACCTCCCTCCACCTTCAGGGGTCATCACCACAAGTTGGCTCTCCCCAACCCCCACCAAGTGTCATCTCAGGTCACCCTTGGGGTCATCCAGAGCTGCCCCAAGTGCTTCCCCCCTCTCCCTGTCCCTGGGGTCTCCTCAGGGTGCAGGGTCCCCACCCCTGTGTGTGTCCCCCATCTCCCCCAGTCCCTGGGGTCTCCACCCACCTCTGTGTTTGCGGTGGGGGTCACCCCAATCTGTCCTTGCTGGGGTTGGGTGAGGGTGCCCCCTTGACCCCTGGTTGCCCTCTGAGTTGTCTTCCTGACACCGGTTGCCCTTTCTGACCCCAGTTGCCTCCTCCATGGCCTGGGTGACCCCTGAATGTGGTTGTCTCTCGATTGCCCCCCCAACCCTAATTGCCTTTCAGATTTTCCCCCGACCCTAATTGCCTCCTTCCCACCCCCGTTGCCCCCATCACCAACCCCCAGTTGTCTTCCCCTGACCTCGACTGCCCCCCGTTGCTCCCTCTGACCCTGGTTGCCCCCCACAGCCATCGTGCTGGCCATGGGCAAGGAGGGAGTACACGGGGGCTGCGTCAACAAGAAGTGCTACGAGCTGGCCAGTCACCTGCGGCGCTCCCAGTACTGAGGTGGGGCTCTGGGGGAACCCCCAGCACCGCCCCTCCCACCTGCCGGACCCCCAGGGACCACCTGGACCCACAGGGACCAGCCAGGCCCTTCCCCCACCCCCCAACCCCTCTGTCACCCACCATCACCCCTCCCCACTGCTGCCGGCAGCAATAAAGAGGCTTTGTGGGGACTTGATATGGGGCTGAGTGGGGGGATTCTGCCCCACGTGTGGGGCTGCAGTGGGCTGTTCAGTGCAGATATATGGGGCTTGAGGGGTCTTGTGTGGGGCTCAGTAGCTGCGTGGAGCAGGATGTGGGGCTCAGTGTCTGTGGGGCTGGGTAGCCTAGTGGAGCAGAGTGTGGGGTAGTGTCTTTCTGGGGAACCCCACACCCAGTCCAAGAGTGCAGGGCCCCACCCCAGGGGGGTCAAAGTCTGCTGTGGGGTAGCAGCCACGTCAGTGTCCCCCGGCCCCACCTCAGCCCCAGAGGAGCCTCTCATTTGGGAGGCAGAGCCTGCACTTGGGGTTGGGAGGGGGGGTCCTTGCTGTGGAACAGAAAGAAGGGGGATAGGAAGGTACTTGGGGGCTGATGTGAGGCTGAGCAGAGCACCTGTGGGGCAGGGGGAGAGGGAATCTGTGGGGTGGGATTTCGGGCTGTGAGGGAGAGCTGTGCGCAGAGCTATGGGGCAGGATGTGGGGCGGAAGCCGCTCGGGGCTGTCCAAGCCCTTATAAGGACAACGGCGGCTCCTCGGGCGCTTCCTTTCCTTCCCCCGCCGTCCCCCACTGCGGGGGTGGGGGGCCGGATGTGGGTCTCGTGGCTGTGGGGCAAAGCGTGTAGGCTGCGATGGGGTGTTAGTGGGGTGGGGGAGGGGCACCGCTGGGACTGCTGGAGGCTCAGGGGTCTCTCTGTGAGGCACATGGGGGGCTGTGGGGCTGCTATGGGGCAGATTTGGGGGAGCTGTCATGGGGCAGCTGCTTCCCACCCAGGGAGCCCCATGGAGCTGTTGGGGCCCAGTGGCTGCCCAGTACGTCCTCTGTAGAACCAGTAAAGGGGGGTTGGGGTAGCTCCCAGTAATCCCAGTACAGACTGGTGCCCTCCCAGTATGCCTCAGTACCTGCCAGTGCCCTTCCAGTACAAACAGTGCCACTCCCAGTTCACCTTGAATTGTCTCCCAGTATTCCCAGTGCCTCCCAGTTCCCCTCTTGAGAGCCTCTCAGTACCCCCAAGGGCCCCACAGTGCCCTCCCAGTACAGCCAGGACCACTCCCAGTACCCCTCAGTGCTTCTCCCCAGCACCTCCCAGTACCATCAGGACCGCTCCTAGTGCCTCCCAGTATCCCCAGGACATCCCAGTTTTCCCTTAGCGTTGCTAAGGGCCCCCCCAGTATTTCCTAGTGCCCCGTATCCCCCCGGGGTCTCGCAGTGACTCCAGTTGCCCCCCCCACTTCCGTGCTTCCCAGCCCCTTTCAGGCCCTCCCATCTCTTACCACCTCCTTCCCGCCCCTTTCCAAGATGGCGGTGGCACCACCCGGCCCTGCGAGCGGGGGGGGGCGGGATCTTCTCAGACCCCACCCAATCCCTTGCCGGTGTGTTCCCGCCTAATCGCAGCCAGCCAATAAGAGTCAGAGGGTGGAGCCAAACCATCAGCAACCGAGGTGGAGCTCCAGCCCTCCGCGCGAGACCCCGCCCCCAGTGTGAGCGGGTGACGCCCCTCGCATGACCCCGCCCCCTCGCATGAAACTCCGCCCCGCCAACCCCGCGGAAAAGGTACCGCCCCCTGTATGGCCCCGCCTCCTCGCTGCGCGCAGCCGCTGCGCGCATGCCCAGAGCAGCCCCTTCCCCCCTGCCGGAGTCACCTTGGGGCGCTACGGACCCCCCCAGGACTCCCGCGGGTCCCACCATCCCCATTTAGGACCCCTCCGGGGATCCCCCTCCCCAGCAGAGGGCGATGGCGGCGGCTCCGGCGGCCGAGAAGCCCAAAACATCCCCGAAATCGATCAAGTTCCTGTTCGGCGGCCTGGCTGGGTGAGAGAGACTCCTGGGGCCCGGAGAGACCGTCCCCAGGAACAGAGAGACCCCCAAATATGTCGTGTGCCCCCTCTCAAGAATCAGGGACCCCCGCCCCAGGGATGGGGAGACCACCCCCAGGAACAGGGAAACCCACCCCAGGAATAGGAGCGCCCCCCCAAGGAACAGGGACTCCCCCAGGAAACAGACCCCCCAGCACCGAGAGAGATGCCCCCACAGGAATGAGGACCCCACCGAGGACCAGGGAGACCCCTAAATATGGGACTATTTCAAAAAAGAACAGGGAGACCCCTCTAAAAAATAGGGGGGGATTCCTAGAAAGCAGGAGGCCTCCTCCAAAAATCAGGGACCTCCCCTGAAACACAGGGACCCCTTCCCAGAGAGAGAGACATCCCCTCCAAAAAAGTAGAGAACCCCCTAGAAGTGGGGACATCCTCTGAGGAAACAGGGACCCCCATCGCAGAAGCAGAGAGACCTCCCCCNTTGGGGTTTTAGGAGAGTCTGTGGGGCCTCTGGGATTTGAGGGGACTGGGGGCTTTTGGTAAACTACGTGGAGTCTTGGGGGAGGTCAGTGGGATTGAAGAGGGGACTCGGGTATTGGAGTGATCTGGGGGTTTAGGGGCAGTCTGAGGGGTTTAGAGGGGTCTGGTGAGGGTTTAGGGGTGGTTTGGGGGCACTGTGGTGGCTTTGTGTGGGTTTGAGAGGGGTGTGTGTGGGGTTTGGGGCTCTGTTGGGTTTGGGTGGTCTAGGGGGAGTCTGTGGGGGTGTTCTTTTGGCTCCATGTGGTTTCTTTATGGGGTGTGTGGGTTTGGGAGCTCTGGGTGGGGTTTAGGGAGGTTTGGGGGCTCTGTGGGGTCTGTATGGGCCTGTGGGTCCCTGACCCCCCCACCCCCCAGGATGGGGGCGACGGTGTTTGTGCAGCCACTGGACCTGGTGAAGAATCGGATGCAGCTGAGCGGGGCCGGCGCCCGTGGCCGGGAGCACCCCACCAGCCTGCATGCCCTGGCCGCCATCCTGCGGCGCGAGGGGCTGCGCGGGATCTACACTGGGTACGGGCCCCTCAGTCACCTGGAACACACCAAAATATCCCTGAACACCATAAAACCCCCATAAACACCCCAAATACACCCCATAAGTGCGCCCAAACCCCCCCATCCTGTGGCGTGAGGGGCTGTGTGGGGTCTATACCGGGTATGGACCCCAAAAACACCATAAATACCCCAGAGTAAGCCTAAACACCCCAAAATGAAACATCATAGAAGAACCCATAAACACCCCCGAAGTATCCCCAAAATCACCCCCACATCCTGCGGCACGAGGGGCTGTGCAGGGTCTGCACTGGGTAGGGGACTCTAAACACCCAAAACTCACCCCAAATGCTCCCCTGATCCCCCGGCTGCAGTCCTGGGTTTTGGGGCTATTTCTCCCTCTTTTGGGGCTGTTTCTGTTCAGTTTGGGGTCATTTCCCCCATTTTGGGGCCATTTCCCTCTGTTGTGGGGCCTTTTCTCCCCTTTTTGGGACCATTTCTCCCCCTTTTGGGGCTGTTTGCCTCTGCTTTGGAAACACTTTTGTTTCATGGCTGTTTTTCTGTTAGGACTGTTTCCCTCTGTTTCAGGGCTGCTTCCCTCTGTTTTGGAGCCATGCCTCACTTTCGAGGCTGTTTCCCCCCATTTTGGGGCAGTTTCTCCCCATTTTGGGACCATTTCCCTCCTTTTAGGGGTCGTTTCTCCCCATTTTCCTCTGATTGGGGCCGTTTTCCTCTTTTTTTGGGGCCGTTTCTCCCTGTTTTACAGGTGTTTCCTCCTCTTTCCTTCCTTTTTGGGGCCTTTTTTCTCTATTTTGGGGGCATTTCTCCCCACTTTGCTGTTTCCCACCCCCATTTTTTGAGGATTTGGGCTGGGGGGTTGTCGCCCCCCCAGCAGGTTGACTCCCCGCTGTTTATGGGGTGTCTCCGCGCAGGCTGTCAGCAGGGCTGCTGCGCCAGGCCACCTACACCACCACCCGCCTGGGTATCTACAGCGTCCTGCTGGAACGCCTGGGCAGCCCCGACGGGACCCCCCCGCCGTTCCTGGCCAAGGCCGCCATCGGGATGACGGCTGGTGCCGCCGGAGCCTTCGTGGGGACCCCGGCCGAGGTGGCTCTCATCCGCATGACAGCTGATGGCAGGTGGGACCCCAGCCACCCCAAAACCCCATAGAAACCCTTGAAACCCCCTAAACCACATAGAAACCCCTGAAACTCCATAGAAATCTCCCTAAACACCATAGAAACCTCTGAAACCTCATGGAAACCTCCTAAACCCCATAGAAACTCCCTAAACCCCATAGAAGCCTCCTAAAACCCACAGAGACACCCTGAGCCGCATAGAAACTCTGTAAAACCAATAGAAATCCACTAAAACCCATGGAAAATCCCTAAACTCCATAGAAACTCCACAGAAACCCCCTAAAGCCACATAGAACCCCTCTAAAAAAAAGCCCCATGGAAACCCCCTAAAGCCCCATAGAATCCCCTGAAACCTATAAAAATCCTCTAAAACCCATAAAAACTCCATAGAACCCCCCTAAACCTGATAGAAATCCCCACCCCATAAAAACCCCAAATGTGGGACCTTTCCCTGTCCTCTCCCTGCAAGCTGGCCCTGGCTGAGCACAGGGGGTACTGCCTGAAAACCTTGTAGAAACCCCCAAACCCCCCTAGAACCCTCACCCCATAAAAACCCCAAATGGGGGTCTGTCTCCTCACAGGCTGCCCCCGGCTGAGCGCAGGGGGTACCGCAACGTCTTCGATGCCCTGGTGCGGATGGCCAGAGAGGAGGGGGTCTCCACGCTCTGGAGGGTGAGGGGGGACCCCACAAACAGCTCCCACCCCAAAACTTCCCACCTGCACCCCATAACCTCTCCTGCACCCCTATATCTTCCCTGCGTCTGGAGGTTGAGGTGTCCCCAAAGGTTCTGAGTGGGTTTGGGGCCACCAGAGTAGGGTTTTGGAGTTCAGGGGGTCCCCCCACACTAAACCTCTACCCCACAGACCCCAGTTCCCCTCTTGCACTCCAGTATTCTCTCCTACCCCCAATATCCCCCATTCCTTCCCCCATAGTCCCCATTACTGGTGGTTGGGGTCACCCCACTCTCTGCAGCTCCTGGGGGGTTTGGGGCCACCAGAGGAGGGTTTTAGGGTTCAGGGGGGTCCTCCACATCAACTCCCCACCCCATAACATCTCCTTAACCCCATAGCCCACTCCCTGCACCTCAATATGCCTCCTTTACCCCTGTGATCCCATGGCTGTGCGGGAGTGATGGGGTCTCTCCACTCTCTGCAGCTCCTGGGGGGGGTTGGGGTCCTCAGAGGAGGGATTTGGGGTTCAGGGAGGATCCCACATCCCCTCCTTCCCCCCATAAACCCCCCACAACCCACCTAGGGCTGCATCCCCACCATGGCCAGGGCAGTGGTAGTCAACGCAGCCCAGTTGGCCTCCTACTCCCAGTCCAAGCAGTTCCTCCTGGACTCCGGTGAGTTTGAGGGGTTGGGGGGGGGAGCCCAAAATCCCTTAAAACCCCCCTTAAACCCCCTAAACCACATGGAAATGCCCTAATCCCCATAAAAACCTCCTAAACCCCATAGAACCTCCCTAAACCCCATAGACCTGGACCTCGGGTGAGTGTGAGTGGGTCGGGGAGACTCCAAAACCCCCCCTGCCCAGATCCTGCTGATTTGTGGGGTCCCCAGGGTACTTCCAGGATGACAGCTGGTGGCACTTCACCCATAAACCACACAGAACCCCCATAGAAATCCCCTAAAACTCCATAGATCTGGACCTGGGGTGAGTTTGGGGAGGTCAGAGGGGACCCTGAAACCCCCTTAAACCCCATAGAATCCTCCTAGACACTCCAGAGAAACACCCTAAAACCTCAGAGAACCCCCCACCACCACCCCCATAGAAACCCCCTTAGAGTTGGACCTGGGGTGAGTGCGTGGGGTCAGTGTGGGTCAGACCCTGCTGACTTGTGGGGTCCGCAGGCTACTTCCAGGATGACATCGGATGCCACTTCAGCGCTTCCATGATCAGTGGGCTGGTGACCACCGCGGCCTCGATGCCGGTCGACATCGTCAAGACCCGGTGGGGACCCCAAAACCTTCCCCCCCTAAACTCCAAAACAGACAACCCCCTAATTAACCCCTAAATCTCCCCGGTTCCACCCCTACCCCTCAGGATCCAGAACATGAAAACGGTGGACGGGAAACCTGAGTACCGCAATGGGATGGTGAGGGCACGGGCTATGGGGTCGGGGTAGGGGGTTATGGAGGGGTTATGGTGTTGTGGGGGACTATGGGGTTGAGGAGGTTTATGGGTTTACTGGGGTTGTGAGAAGGTTACTAGGGGTTTATGGGGTCAGGTGGGTTATGGGGGCCTGTGTGGTCAGGGTGGGGTATGAGATTGTCAGTGGCTTATGGGGTTGGGGAGCATATGGGGTCGGGGGTATGTTTGGGGTTTATGGGATTGTGAGGGAGTTATAGGGTTATGGGGCTGTGGGGAATTACGGAGAGTTTATGGGGTCGGGGAGGGCTATGTGGTTATCGGGAGGTTCTGGGGTTGTGAGAGGGTTATGGGATCAAGGGGGCTGTGGGGGCTGTGGGGTTAGGGTGGTTATGGGGTGACCTACACCCCACAGGATGTTCTGGTGAAGGTGGTTATGGGGTCAGAGGAGTTGTGGAGTAGCTATGCGGGGGCCATGGGGTGGCTATGGGGTGCCCCACAGCCTGCCCCACACCTTGCAGGACGTGCTGGTGAAGGTGGTGCGGCTGGAGGGCTTCTTCAGCCTGTGGAAGGGCTTCACCCCCTACTACGCACGGCTGGGCCCCCACACGGTGCTGACCTTCATCTTCCTCGAGCAGATGAACAAGTGGTACCGGCGCTTCTTCCTCAGTGCCTGACCCCCCTCCCGGTCTGCTGCTGTGGGGCTGCCCCATAGTGCCTGGGGTCACCATGCAGCACTGCAGGGTCACCTTCTGGTTCTGTAGGAGCTGTGGGGCAGCCCCAAAGCCCAGTGGGGACTGTGGGGTGACCCCATGGCTCTGTGATGTGTCCTTGGGGTCCATAGGGTGTCCCTGTGCCCCCATGGGGTAGGGTGACCCTGTAGGGGGGCCCTATGGGGCAGCCTCACAGCTCTGTGGGGCCTGGGGGTGTCCCTGATTCTTATGGGGGTCCCTATGGGATCGATGGGGGGGGAGCCGCCCCATAACCCCCAGTCCTGCCCCTCATTTGGGGACAGAGCCCTCCCCCTTCCCCACCACTGTGGGGCAGCCCTTGCCCCCACCCGCAGGCTTTATTTGAGATAATTAAAGTGATCAGTGAGTGAGAGACTGCAATGGAGCACTGGGGGGAATTGGAGGGTACTGGGAACACTGGTGGGGTCCTAAGGGGTACTGAGAAAGGATTAGGGGGAACTGTGTGGCACTGGCAGAGACTGGGAGGATCTGGAAAGGCACTGGGAGAGAATTGGAGGGAGCTGGGTTTGCTCTGGGAAGGACTGGGAGGAGATTAAAGGGGACCAGAGGGACACTAGGAGGCCTGGGATGGGGAACTGGGGACAGGAGGGCCCCCCCTGAACTGGTCAGACTGGAGCAGAGATAACTGGAGCCGTTTATTGCTCCCACCCAGGACTGGGGGGAGGGAGGTCTTTTAGGAGGGCGGGCCCCCGTCACCCCCTGGCAGCTGACCCCCAGCCAGGAGCCGCCGCTCCACACCCGCCTCAGTGATGGCGGCCAACCGGGCGCCCCCGCCGCT
>VXBP01008170.1:1158-16723 GCA_013400115.1 Rhinopomastus cyanomelas
CAGAAGTGTCACCGTAGTCAGCTACAGCCTGAAGAGCACCTGTGGTGGCACCATGAAGGGGACAGCGGGAGACAGGGGTGTCACTGTGGGCCTCTGCAGCTTGGAGAGCATCTGTGGTGGCACCAGGAGGGGACCCACACAGAGGACCAAGGACATGGGGATAGGGCTGTGGGGTTGAGGCCACTGGGGTGGATGCAGAGACCAAGGACATCCCAGCAGGGCTGGTGACAGCCTGTAGGGCCAGGGGGGCCATGTCCAGTGTCCTCAGGGCCAGTCACCGGGGTGACAGTAGGACGAGGACAAGGGTGACAGTGTCCCCTGTCCCCCAGGACTACCTGCATTCCCTGGGGAAGGGCCGCACGGCCCAGGTGCAGCGGGACGCTCGTGTCGGCGAGGCTGAGGCCAGGCGGGACGCGGGCATCCGGGTCAGTTTCACCTCTGTCACCCCCCAGTGTCTCCTCTATCCCCTCTGCTTCCCCCCCCAACAGTGTCCCCTCTGCCACCCCCAGCATCGCCTCTGTCCCCAACCTCCCCTCAAAATATCCCCAACCCCCCTGGATGTGTCCATCATCCTCCTGGATGTCCCTGATGTCCCCAGTGCTCCTTGGATGTACCCAACCCTCTAAGATGTCCCTTAACCCCTCAAAGATGCCCCAACCCTCACTGAGATGTCCCCAGTGGCCCCTAAGATGTCCCAAACCCCCTCCAAGACATCTCCAACCCCTCTGGGATGTCCATGTCATCCCTTGGGATATCCTCAACCCCCCGAGATGTCCCCAACCCCCNCTCTGGTGGCCCCGCAGGAGTCCCGGGCCAGGCAGGAGCAGGTCTCAGCCCAGCTGCTCAGTGAGACGGCGACAGCCCAGGCTGAGAGGGACTTCAAAGTGCAGCAGGCGCTCTACGACGCTGCTGTCAGTGCCCGCCGGGCCCAGGCTGACCTGGCCTACCAGCTCCAGGTACTGCTGCCACACTGGTATGGACCAGTATAGACCAGTAGCCCCCACACTGGGAACTGGGAGGCCTTTAGACCCAACTGGGAGGTCCCCAGGTTTCACCCTCAGCCCATACTGGTCTGTACTGGAGAGCACTGGGCCCCTCATTTGCAGGTCTAGCAGGTGCTGAGGGGTTTGAGGGGTTCAGGGTTGGGGGGGGTCCCCTCAGTTCTCCCAGTCTGGGAGCCCCACCCAGGGAGTCTGATGGATGCTGGGGGCAGGGAAGTTCTCCCTGTGTGAGACCCCCACCCAGAAGTCGGACAGGTGCTGAGGGGAATGAGGGGAATGAGAGGATCCCCCGGTTCTCCCAGTCTGGGACCCTAACCCGAGGGCCTCACAGGTGCCACGGGGGGTGCAGGTTATGGGGATCCTCCGGTTCTCCCAGTCTGACGGGTGCGGGGGGCGTTGGGAGGTTCTGGGTTGAGGGGCATCCCCAGTTGGAGACCCTCACCCGGGGGTCTGGTGGGTGCTGGGTGCAGGTCGCGCGGACACAGCAGCAGATTGCGGAGCAGCGGGCGCAGGTGCAGGTGGTGGAGAGGGCACAGAGGGTGCAGCTGCAGGAGCAGGAGGTTGGGCGCCGGGAGAAGGAGCTGGAGGCCACCGTCCGCAAACCGGCCGAAGCCGAACGCTTCCGCCTGGAGCGCCTGGCCGAGGCCCAGCGGTGAGATCCCGCCCCCTCCCCAGAATGGGAGGGGTTGTCCCTTTAAGGAGGAGCCACATTCCAGTACATCCCAGTCTACCCTGTACACCCTATACTGGTGGGTCCCACCACCCTGGTGAAGCCCCCTTTAAAGTGAAAGGTTGCCCCTTTAAGAAGTGACCCCATTTCAGTGACTCCATCCCAGTCTACCCAGTACTCCCCATACTGAAGGGATCCCCAGCAGACTCCCCCAAATCACCTCAGAGACCCCCCCAAACACCCCCTCCCTCAGTGACCCCCAAATCACCCTGGGATCCCACCCCATAGGAAGGACCCTAAATCCCCATGGGAGCCCCTGAGATACACCCCCAGGGACCCCCAAATACCCCTTGGGACCTCTCAAATCACCTCCACCCCAAAATACCCCTAGGGACTAGGAAATGCCCCATGGGATCTCCTGTAACCCCCACTCGATACCCCCATAGGGACCCTAAATCCCCTTTGGGACCCTTCAACCCACCCCCTCCCGTAGGAGGGGCTCCAAACAATCCCCCCTCATTGGTTAAGCCCCGCCTCCTCTCAGTAAGCAGCAGCCCCATACTGGTGGACCCACATTGTGTCTCCGTTAAGGGAAGCGTCGCCCCTTTAAGAAGTGCCCCGACCCCTGCTGGAGGTCCTGCCCCTTTTCTAAGCTCCGCCCCCTCCACAGGGCCCAGATGATGATGCAAGCTGAGGCAGAGGCTGAGGCCATGAGGGTGAGGGCCTCTCACTGGAAAGTGCTTAGGGGTGGGTGGAGCTTCCAGGGGAGTGAAGCCTCCAATTGGATGGTGCTAGGTAGTGGGCAGAACCTTTTGGAGTGGAACCTGGGAGGGGTGGAGCCTATAGGTGGGTGGAGCTTTGGGTGGGCCCTAAAGGTGGGTGGAGCCTAGGGATGGGCAGAGTCTGGGGGTGGGCAGAGCCACTCTGCTGGGAGTCACTGGTTTCTGGGGGTGTGGAGCCTTGTGGAGGGTGGGGCCTGGGGTAGGCAGAGCCTCATGGCTGAGTGGCATAGAGAATAGGCAGAGCCTCTGATTGGGTGGAGCTTGCGGTGGGTGGTCTTGTGAGCAGGGCTTAACAGTGGGTGGAGCATAAGGGTGGGTGGGGCCTTGTGGTAGGGGGTGGAGCCTTTGGAGTGGGCATGGTCTTGGGCTGGGCAGCACTGACTCCCTGAGTTGGGGGTGGTGAGCAGAGCCTGTGGTTGGGGTGGGCAGGATCTCACAGCAGGCGGGGTCCATAGGTGACGGGAGCTGCTCGGGCAGCGGCAGTGGCCGCTCGGGCCCGGGCAGAGGCGGCCCAGACAGCAGCCAAGGCCGAGGCTTTCAGCCAGTACCAGGAGGCTGCAGTGGTTGACATGGTGCTGCAGCGGCTGCCAGAGGTATCTGCCCTATAGCCACCCCATAACCATCCGTAGCCTCCACAACCAAGATTTGGGGTCACTCTCATACTGAAAGGGCCCTAAAGGGGAGCCAAGGAGTCTCAAAAGGGGATTTTGGGGTCCCTATGGGGTGTGTGAGGTTCCAGACAGGGATGGGTAAGGATCCTAAACAGGATTTGGGGCTTCCTCCTGGGGATTTGGGGGTGAGGGATGGCTTAAAGGTCCTAAAAGGGGGTCACTACAGTTGATCAGGAAAGGAATGAGGGATCCCCCTAGATTTCGGGGCCTCCCATGGATTTGGGATCCATCCTTGGGTATAGGTGGTGGCTCAGAGATCTAAAAAGGGATTTGGGGTCCTTGTGGGGTTTGAAGGGGGAGTTGGGAGTTCCCTGGGAGGGGGGATATGGGGTTCCTGCACATGGATTAGGCAACCCTCCTACAGGATGGGAGCAGTTCCAAGGGTCCCAGGGGGATTCTGGGGTCCCTGAAGGGGTGTATCAGGTCCCCCCATAACCTTGGGGGCCATTCTGTGGGGCAGGGGAAGTTTAAGGGGTACCTAGGGACATCTGAGGTCCCCATATTGGGGGGGGGGGTAACTTCTGGGGTGAGATCTGAGGGTTTAGGATAAGGTTTGGAATTTTAGGGGTTCAGGCAGATTCTGGGGTGGAGTTTGGGGGTTGTGGGAAGAATTTGTGGATCTTGGGTTGAAATTTAGGGTTTTGAGAAATTTAGCAGGGTCGGGGTGAAACTTTGGGATCTGGGGAGGGACATTATGGTTTGGGGTGAGATTTGGGAGTTTTGGGGTTGTGGGGGAGAAATTTGTGCATTTTGGGGTGCACCTGGTGTTTTGGGGGTCTCCAAGTGCAGTTCTGGGGCTGCAGCAACTGTTTTTGGGGTGCAGGTGGCTGAAGCAGTGGCCCAGCCGCTGCTGGGAACCCGCCGGGTGACGCTGGTGGCCGGTGGCTCTGGGGACATCGGGGTGTCGCGGCTGCCTGGGGAGATCCTGGACGTCGTCACCCGCCTGCCAGGGGCCATTGAGACCCTGACGGGTGTCAGCGTCACCCAGGTCTTGCTGGGGGTCTCCTCCTTGGAGTTGGGGGGGTGGCACTTCCTGGGTGGGGACCTCATTGTGCCCCCTCCTCAATCTGATTGTTCCCACAGGCTGCCCAGAAGAAACCAGAGTGCCCAGCCTGAGCAAGTGGCATCAGGTCCTCCAGTGCCACCATATGGTGGTGCCACCAACTCCTGGACTCCTCCACCCATGGTGGTGCCACCACCCCCTTGACTCCTGTCCCCATGGTACCACTGCGCCCCAAGGTCTTCTCCCCGTGGTGATGCCACCGCCCCCTTCAACCTTGTGCCACCTAAGTGCCACCAACCCCCCAGTGACAGCAGTGCCCAAGTGCCACCTTGCCTGCAAGATGCCACCGACCCCAGAACCTACTCCCCAAGGTGCCATCAGCCCCAGAATGTCCCCTTGTTGCCAAAGAGCCACCCCTCCACTGCCACCATCCCCAGTGACCCCCACCCTATCCCTCAATAATTAAAGCTGCTGCTTCTGCACCCAACAGAGCCTCATCCCTCACAGCACCTAGGACCCCAAACAGGCCCTGAAGACACCCCCGCCACGGGGACAGAAGGGGACAGAGGTGACAGCGGTGGCTTCACGGCCCAGGTTTATTCCTCAGCCCCGGGGGCGGCTTTTTCAATGTGAAAAAAACAACAGAAAGAGGCAAAAAAAGACTTCAAAAGGGGGGAAATGACCTAAAATTTGGGGGGAGGGAGAGAGGGGGGACACTGAGGGGACACAGAGAGCCCCCAGCTAGGGGGACATGGGGCCACCTGGAGTTGAAGGGAACCTGGTGAAGGAAATGGGAGCCCCAATAACTTAGCCGCACTGAGGTCACCACCTTCCTCTGCAGTGGTTGGGAGGGAGGGGAAGGGGACAGAGTGAGGGAACCTCTGGAGACCATGATGGAGGGCAGGGAACCTCTGGAGACCATGATGGAGGATCTTCAGTGACGATCAGGACAAGGATCAATTGGTGATGATGATTGATTATGATGAAGGTCAGGGGACTCTTCGGTGACCAAGGGACTCAAGTGACCACTCTGGTGAGGCCCAAGGCCTCACTGATGATGATGACTCACAGCTTCCAGTACAACAGTGATGAAGGCCAAGAGTTTCTTTGTGGTGATGACAGTGAAGGCTCCAGAGCCTCTGAGCAACAATGACAAAGACAGTGACATCAGTGAAGGGCAGCAGCTCTCTGACAATGATGAAAGCCAAGAGCTCTCTGATGACGATGAAAACAACTCAGGTCTCTCTGATGATGATGGTGGCCAAGAGCTCTCTGATGAGGGCCAAGGACACTGACGAAGATCAAGGGCTCCCCCGATGACACTGATGAAGGCTGAGAATGATGACGATCAAGGGCTTTCTGAAGTCGATGACCAAGACGGAGGGTTCTCCGAGGACAAGGACGATGATGATGCTGCTGAAGACCAAGGGCTCTCTTGAAGATGACGAAGGACGAGGATGATGACAACCAAGGGCTCTCTGAGGTCAGTTAAGGATGATGACACTGCTGCTGAAGACCGAGGGCTCTTTGAGGACGATGTGAATGAAGGGCGAGGGTTCTCCCAGGATGCTGACAAAGGATGAGGGATCTCCGAGGCTGCTGCCGCTGACCCCATGGTGGAGGAGCCGCTGCTTCTCCCCCAACCAACCAACCATCCCTCCAAACATCCTTTACATCACCTCAGGCCTCCTCTTCGGCCTCTTCACCGAAGTCCTCCTCCTCCTCGGCAGTGGCATCCTGGTACTGCTGGTACTCAGACACCAGGTCGTTCATGTTGCTCTCAGCCTCGGTGAACTCCATCTCGTCCATCCCCTCCCCCGTGTACCAGTGCAGGAAAGCCTTGCGGCGGAACATCGCGGTGAACTGCTCCGAGATCCTCTTGAAGAGCTCCTGGATGGCTGTGCTGTTGCCGATGAAGGTGACTGCCATCTTGAGGCCGCGGGGGGGGATGTCGCAGACGGCTGTCTTCACGTTGTTGGGGATCCACTCGACAAAGTACGAGCTGTTCTTGTTCTGGACGTTGAGCATCTGCTCGTCTACCTCCTTCATGGACATTCGGCCACGGAAGACGGCGGCCACTGTCAGGTAGCGGCCGTGCCGGGGGTCGCAGGCAGCCATCATGTTCTTCGCGTCGAAGACTTGCTGAGTCAGCTCGGGCACCGTCAGCGCTCGGTACTGCTGGCTGCCGCGAGAGGTCAGCGGGGCGAAGCCTGGCATGAAGAAGTGCAGGCGGGGGAAGGGGACCATGTTGACTGCCAGCTTGCGCAGGTCGGCATTGAGCTGCCCAGGGAAGCGGAGGCAGGTGGTGACACCGCTCATGGTGGCCGACACCAGGTGGTTGAGGTCGCCATAGGTGGGGGTGGTCAGCTTGAGGGTGCGGAAGCAGATGTCGTAGAGAGCTTCGTTGTCGATGCAGTAGGTTTCATCCGTGTTCTCCACCAGCTGGTGCACGGAGAGGGTCGCGTTGTAGGGTTCCACCACCGTGTCGGAGACTTTGGGGGAGGGGACGACGCTGAAGGTGTTCATGATGCGGTCGGGATATTCCTCACGGATCTTGGAGATGAGAAGGGTGCCCATCCCGGAGCCAGTGCCACCGCCCAGCGAGTGGGTGAGCTGGAAGCCCTGGAGGCAGTCGCAGCTCTCCGCTTCCTTCCTCACCACATCCAGCACAGAGTCCACCAGCTCTGCACCCTCTGTGTAGTGACCTTTGGCCCAGTTGTTGCCAGCACCACTCTGACCTGAGAAGGGAGGGGACATGGGGTTCAGACCAACCTTGAAGCCCTGGGGACACCATTACTCTCCTTGAGGACATCCAGACCACCCTCCGGTGCCTCAAGCTTCTCATGAGACTCCTTCCATCTTCTCAGGTACCTCCTCACCACCACCCCCAGACACCTTGATCAACTGAAGGACCCCCATCCCACTGATTTGGGACCACCAAGGGAAAGGGAACTGCCACCCCAAGGTCACCTCAGAGGGCTTGAGGGGAGACCAAGTGATGTGGGGGACACCAAGGGACGTCGGGACTCACCAAAGACGAAGTTGTCCGGCCGGAAGATCTGCCCAAAGGGTCCTGAACGCACAGAGTCCATGGTGCCTGGCTCCAGGTCCACCAGGATGGCCCTTGGCACGTACTTACCTCCTGGGGACAACATCGTGTCACCAAGAGTGGGGGAGCACACACTGATGTCACTGCTGCACCTCCCCACCCCCACGGCCATTAGGTTTCTCACAAGACCCTGCAGAACTCCCTGAGGTCTTCAGACCCCAATGCCCAGCTCCCTAGACTTCTCCCAAGACCCTTCTGAACTCCCAAAGACCTGCACCAGACTCCTCCCCGTGTCTCCCATAACCCTCAAAGACTCTCCAATACACTTCAGAATCCCCCAATAACCTCAGAATCTGCTCCAGAAGCTTCAGACTGCATCCCCTGTTCCCTCAAAAAGTCCTCCCAGGGACCTTCACAGTCTCTGAAGACCCTCAGGAACTGTTTCAAAGCTTCTAACCTCACCCCGCACCTCCTTATAGCCCTCAAAGACTCCTCCCAAGAGCCTTCAAAACCCCCTCCAAGATCTTCAGGAGCCATTCCAGAAGCTGCAGACTCCATCTCCTGTTCCTCCAGTCCCCTCAAACTCCTCCCAGGAACTTTCAGAACCCACTGAGACTCTCAGAACAATCCCCACATGCCCTCAGACCCCATCCCACCCCAAAAACCCCCGATGAGACACCCCTCCCTCCCCTCAAGAAGGAGTTGCTGGAGGCAACTGGTACCAGTGGCTTCATTGTAGTAGACGCTGATGCGGTCAAGCTGTAGGTCACTGTCTCCATGGTAGGTGCCGGTGGGGTCGATGCCGTGTTCATCACTGATCACTTCCCAGAACTGGAAGGTATGGGAGAGGGTCAGAAAAGGCTCTACCCCCCATCCAGCTCTTTCCTCAGGTGGGTGAGGGGCACCTGGGACCCTTTTTTTTTTGGGGGGGGCAAATGAGGTTTNAGAGCCAGCTAGGGGATGGGACTTTGGGGGAGAAGTAGCTGATTGGAGGAGTCAATCGGGGGCTGGGGCTTGGCTGGGGGAAGAGAAGCCACCCTTGGGAGGTGCAGCCAAGGCAGGAGTGACCAATCAGTATGCAGGGAGGGAGCCGAGGAGGCGTGACCACGGCCAAGGGCGTGGTCCTCCCTAAAGGGGTGGAGCTCCTTTACCGCAGCCCCCCCACTCCCTAAAAAAACGGGCGGGCGGGAACCGGAACCTCCGTTTGAATTGCGGAGGTGCCTCCAAAACCCCTTCACTTTGCACCAAGTGGCCCCAAACCGGCCCTTTTCTGCCCCAAACAAATGCCCTGTGGGGGGAACACCACCACCCCTCATCCCAGTCACAGGCAATAAGGGGGGTGCAGACCACAACCTTCAGGTGAAACTCCCCCCAATTTGGGGCTGATCTTAGAAAAAAGGGTGGAAGAGTCCAATTTGGTGCAGGAACCGACATTAAAAAAAATTGAGATTTTGCCGTTTAGAAAGGGAAGACAGTGGTTTTGAGGTGGAAAAAGGTGGTTTTGGGTGGAAAAGTCAAGCTGGGAGTTAAATTAATGTTGAGGAGCCTTTGGAGCTAAAATTACTACTTTTTTCCCAGGATAAACACAACCACACTTGTAGTAAGAGCAAAAAAAAGGGTACTCTCTAGTAGAAAAAGCTTATTTTGAGTGTAAAAATTCTGACTCTGATGTTGAAAATCTCGTTCTGGAAAAATCCCCCTTTTTTTGGGGGTTGTAGAAAAGGCTCTTTTTCAGGCATTTCAGACAAAAAGATGCCATTCTGGGCCTGAAAAGATCCTTTTTGGGGCTGAAAAGTGTGTTTGGAGAAACAAAGATCTTATTCTGGGGCAGAAAACATCCATTTGAGGACGAAAATTGTTATTAAAAAAAAAAAGCCTGAATTTAGAGTCCAAAAAATTGAAGATTCTGGAACTGAAAAGGATTTGAATTAAAATTTCTAACATGAAACAGGAAAAAAATTATTTGAGGTGTTGAAGTAAATCAGTTGTGAATTTGGGGGTGCAAAACAGTGTTTTACATCCCAAATAACATTTCTGAACAATAAAAGCCTGTTCTGGAGCAAAACCCTACAATCTCGGCAGTGAAAGCCTCATTTGGGAGCACAAAGATCCCCTTCTTTAGCTGAGAGCCTCCATTTTGGGGCTGGAAACCTCCATTTAAGAGGTTGAAATCCCCTAAAATTCCACTTTGGACCCAAAAAAAAAGCTTTTTGGGGTGCGAAAACCCCATTTTGTGATAAAACCAAAGCTGTCTGGGGATGAAAAATTACGCTTTCAGAGAACAAAGAGTCTGAAAACCTCCATTCTGGGGCCGGAAAAGACTTTGAGGGCAGCAGAAATTCATTAGAAATTTATCTTGAGAGAGGAAATTCTGCACTTTGAAGCCATTAAATTTCATTTCATAACTGGAATCTCTTATTTTGAGGACTTTAGGATTAAAAAAATAATCAATTTTGGGAAATAAAGTTTATTCAAGGTTGAAAAACCTCCATTTTGGGGAGAAAAGTTTTGTTGAGGCAGAATTTTTTAAGGACCTCAGTATTTTGTCTAAAAAACCGTGTCTGGGCTTTCACCCATCGGGACAAAAGGATCCCATCTAGAGGGCGAAGAAAAAAACCATCTGAGAGATTAAAGCATCTTCTGGGAGGTGGCGCAGCCCTATTTTGGGGATAAAACAGCTGAAAATGGTTTTCAACCTTTTATTTTGAAGCAGAAACCGCCCATATTAGGGTTAGAAAATGGAGCAGGCGGCACCCCCCGGTTTGGATGCAAAAATCCTTCTTTTAAGTCTATAAAACTCTTATTGAGTGGAAAACCTCGCATTTCTGTTGAAAACATCCAACAAAAATGTCCACAATCCTTTTTACTTTGACCCCAAACCGCAAGATGCCGCAAAGGGTCGGGATTCCTGAGGATTTGAGGTAAAAACCGTCCAGTTTTGCATTTTGAACCAAGTTTGGCGGGAAAAATCTTTGTGAAAACTGTTAATTTACGGGTTAAATCCCACAACTTTAGGGAGTTTAACCTTGCGGGCGGACGGCGAACAGAGGAGGGTGTTACCCGCAATGGGAGGGGGGGCAAATCCCGTTTTATTTTTAAAAAAGGAAGCAAAACCCGTTAGATGTTTAAAGGAGGACTTGAAGAGTCAAAATTAATCACAAAACGGGAGGGTTACAGGGGAAAAAAGCGCCACTTTAGGGCGGAAAAGCTACCCCCTCCCCCCGTTCCCCTGAGGCCGCTGCCCTCGGGCGAGGCGGGAACCGCCATTTTGGAGCCGCGTGAGAGCAGGGCGGTGGGGGGAGGGGCGCGGCGCCCCCATTTTGAGGCCGGAAACCTCCATTTTGGGGCCCAACCGCCTTGTTTCTTCAACCCTCAGTGCTGCATCTTTCACTCCAAGCCCGTGGGCGGAGGCGGGAGGGACAGAGGAAGACGGGGAAAGCGCCATTTTATGCTGAAATCGCCCTGATTTAGGTCCGCCTTTGTCTGCCCGAGGTGAGGGGGGGGTTTCTTAACGGGAAAGTGAACAAGGGGAGAAAATAGTGGGGGCGAAATCGAGTTTGGGATGACCCCAGACAGCATCCACCCCCATCGCCCCGCCACACTATTCACCTTCGCCCCGATCTGGTTGCCGCATTGTCCCGCCTGGATATGGACGATCTCCCTCATGGTGCTGGCTCTGCGAGTTCGATCTGGGCCGGCTGTCGGTTCTGGAGCGGTGGGTCCCACTCCCAGTTGATTCTTTCAGGACGAGGTGCGGTCCCTTTGCAAAGGGAGCGGACTTCTAGGCACGAAGAGGCGGCGGCAGCACCGTTGACAATGGCGGAGCCAGAGTCCCCGCGCCCCCTCATAGAGACAAAGGGACAGCTCCCATTGGCTGGAGACTCCTGATCCTACGCTCCCATTGGCTAGCAAGTCCAGTAGGACACGCCCACCACCCCCTCGCCCTGCTGTGGCCGCTCGAAGGTCCAGCCCCGCCTCTCGCGGGACGGACGTGTGACATAGCCAATGGAATCAGGAAGGGGGGCGGAGAGATGGTGAGCCAGCGGCCAATCGCAACGGAAGGGGCGGGGCTTGGGGCGGAGGCGCGGGAGGGGGTGAGTGAAAGGGACCGGGGATCCTTGGGGCCGCGCAGGGGGTGTTCTCCGGGCTATTTGGGGGGTCCTGGGGCCCCCCAGAGCAGTTTTTGGGGGTCATGGGGCACCTTGAGGGGGTCCTGGGGTAATTAGAGGGTTTCTGGAGCAGTTTGGGGCTCTGTGGAGCAGTTTGGGGCCTTCTGGAGCTGTTTGGGGTCTTCTGGAGCAGCTTGGGGGAGTTCAGGAGCAGTTTGAGTCCTCTAGAACAGTTGAGGGAGGACATGGGGGGGGTCCCTGCTGCCATTTGGGGCCCTCTTGAATAATTACTAGGGTGCATAGGGCATTTCTGAGGGTCCTTAGGACACTGTGTGGCAGTTTGGGGTCCTCTGGAGTCCATGGAACAGTTTGGAGAGGGTGGTGATTCCGGACCAGTTTGAGGAGAGTTTGTGGCTCTCTGGAGCAGATAAGGGAGCTCCTGGGGCAGTTTGGAGGGTCCTTGGGGTAGGTGGAGGCCCTCTAGGGCCATATTGGGGGTCCCTAGGATAGTTTGAGGGCTTGTGTGGCAGATCAGGGGGTTCTTATGGCACTGTGGGGCAGTTGGGGAATTTCAGGGGCTGTTTGAGGCCCGCTGGAACAGTTGAGGGAGGCCATGAGGCAGTTTGGGGGATGCGTAGGACAGTTTGGAGCTTTGTGGGGCAGGTTAGGGCCTTATAGGGCAGATTACGGGGTTCCTGGGGCAATTTGGGGGGTTCTGGAGCTGTTTAAGGAGGCAGCTGGTGATTCTGGGGGGCAGATGAAGGAGCTCGTGGGGCAGTTTGGGAACCTCTGGGAAAGTTTGGAGAGTCCTTGGGGCAGTTTGGGACTCTGGGGGGAAACTTGTGGGATGTTTGGGCCCTCTAAGTCACTTTGGTGGGATGCCTGGCAGTTTGGGGGGTACTTGGGGCAGCTAGAGACCCTTTAGGGCAATATTTGGGATCCCTGGGGCAGTTTGGGGCCCTCTGAGAGAGTTTGGAGGGTCAATAGAACAATTTTGGGACTCTTTAGGTCAGTTTGGAGGCTCCTGGGGCAGTTTGGGGGTTCCTGGGGCGATTTGGGGCTCTCTGGGGCATTTATGGGGTTCCTAGGGTGGTTTTGGGGGTTCCTGGGATGGTTTGGGGCCCTCTGAGGTGTTCCTGAGCTGGTTTGGGAGGCTTCTGGGTCTGTTTGGGGCCCACTGGGGGTGTTATTGGGGTGGTTTAGGGGGTTCCTGAGATGATTTGAGGCCCTGTGGAGCGGTCTGGAGACACTTTCTCACCCCTCAGACCATGTCCCGAAGGCACCGCCGTGGCCTCAGCTCTGGGAGGGTCCCAGGTAGGTGGTTCCCCCTGTCTGTCCAATATTAGGATCCCCTTCTATGGCTTATGGACACCCCATAACTCTTGTCCCTCTCCCAAATCTTTGGGGTCCTCTTTAGCAGAGGGAGCAGGGTTGCCCTTGGCCAGTGATTCGGAGGAGGAGGAGGAGCCACCGGGACGTTCTCTGGGTCCTCCAGGAGCAATTTGTTCCACCCAGGTCATCCCAGAGAGGTGGGTGAAACCCCCCCAGATCTTTGTCTTTGTGGGGAGGGGTTCAGGATCTCAGGGGTCCTGTTTAGGGTGACCCTCAAAGCTTAAAACCCTCTCACATCCCCCCAACAGTGACCAGGAGGAACCAGATGTGAGCCCAGATGTTGGGAGACCTCACAAACGCCCTCGTACTCTGAGCTGGGGGCTCCTGCCAGATGTAGCCTCTCCACACTGCCCACAGCCAGATGTGGAGGGAGAAGCCAGAAAGTGCCAGTTCAACCCCGTGATGTCCCCTGATCCAGATCGGGGCGAGGGAGCAGGGAGCAGCAGCCCAGCTGTGGAGGGAAGGGACTTAAATCCAGATGTTGAAGGGGCCAGAAACGGCTGTCGGCTGCTCACAGTGGACAGTGATACAGATGTGGAAGAGCCTGAGGTCCTTCCAGATGTTGGCTGCCCCTCCAAGATCCACAGAACAACAGAGCCCCGAGCCCCAGATGTGGTGCTGGAGACCCCATATCCAGATGTTGGAGGAGCCAGAAATCAACGCAGGTTGCTCTTGGAGGACAGTGATACAGATGTGGAGGAGCTAGAAGACCTTCCAGATGTTGGCTGCCACCCCAAGATCCATAGAACAGCTCCAAAAGAGCCCCAAGCTCCAGATGTTGTGGTAGAGACCCCAAATCCAGGTGTTGGAGGAGCCAGAAATGGACACAGGGTGCTCTTGGAGGACAGTGATACAGATGTGGAGAAGCTCGAGTCTCTACATCCAGATGTTGAAGGGCTCAGAAATGTACATCGAGGGCTCCTGGTGGACAGCGATACAGATGCGCAGGAGCCTGAGGCCCTTCGAAATGTTGGCTGCCCCACCATGATCCATAAAACAGTCCTAAACTGGCCCCAAGCTCCAGATGTGGTGGCAGAGACCCCAAATCCAGGTGTTGGAAGAGCAAGGAATGGGTGCCAGGGACTCTTAGTGGACAGCGATACAGATGTGGAGGAGCCTGAGTCCCTTCTAGATGTTGGCTGCCCCACCAAGATCCACAGAACAGCTCCAGTGGTGCCCCGAACTCCAGATGTGGTGACAGAGACCCCAAATCCAGGTGTTGGAGGAGCTAGAAGTGGGTGCAGAGACAGCTATTCAGATGTGGAGGTGCTCAAGACCCCAAGTCCAGATGCTGAAGAGCTCAGAAATGCACATCTGGGGCTTCTGGTGGACAGTGATACAGATGTGGAAGAGACAGAGGCCATTCCAGATGTTGGCTGTCCCCCCAAGTTCCCTAGAACAGCCCCATCAGAGCCCCAAGCTCCAGATGTGGTGGCAGAGACTTCAAGTCCAGATGTTGGAGGAGCCAGAAATGGGTGCAGGGACAACAATACAGATGTGGAGGAGCTCAGGGCTCCAAATCCAGATGTTGAAGGGCCCAGGAGTGCACATCTGGGGCTCCTGGTGGACAGCGATACAGATGTGGAGGAACTAGAAGACTTTCCAGATGTTGGCTGCCCCCCTGAGATCCGTGAAACATCCCCAAACCAGACTCAAGCCACAGATGTGGAGCTGGAGATGCCAAATCCAGATGTTGGAGGACCCAGAAATGGGTGCCAGGTACCCTCAGTGGACAGCGATACAGATGTGGAGGAGCCTGAGTCCCTTCTAGATGTTGGCTGTGTCCCCCAGATTCATGAAACAGCCCCAAACCAGCCCCAAGCCCTACATGCGGTGGCAGAGCCCCCAAATCCAGGTGTTGGCCCCCCCAACACTCAGCACCAGGGGCCACATGTGGAGGCTGATGCAGATGTTGAGGACACTGGAGCCTCCCCAGGTACTGGGAGAGTTCCAGGGCGCCAGGGGGCTTCCGCTGAGCCAGATGTGGCAGTGCCACCACTGCCGCCCACGCCCCCCCATCCAGCTGTTGCTGCCGGGACACCTTCCGTGGAGGAGGTGGCCCCCACTCCAGATGTTGGCCCCCCCCAGAGCCAGCTCTGCTTCCGGAATTCCCCTGGCCCAGATGTGGAGGAGACAGATGTTGCCCTCCCCAGTTCCCCACAGCTGAACCCAGGCAGCACCGCTGGGTCTGGGGGCACCAGAGTGACCCCCTTCCCTGGCTGCGGGAGGATGGACACTGACAGCGACACCGAAGGTGAGTGGAGACCCACCCCACCTTGGACTCCTGGGTGCCCCCCCCAGATATTTGTGTGCCACCCAAGCCCTTGATGCCCTCCCCCAAACCTCTAGGTGCTTTCTCTAGACCCCGGGTGCCCTCAGACCCCTGAGAGCCTCCCCAGACCTTTGGATGCTCCCCTAAACCCTTTAGTGGCCCCCACCAAACCTCTAGGTGCCCCCCCAGACCCCTGGGTGCCCCCTCAAACATCTACATGGCCCTCGAAGCCCCTGAGCGTCACCTTGCTCCAAAACCCCTGGGTGCCTCCTCTAGACCCTTTGATCCCTTCCCCTGTCCCTGGGCGCCCCTTCAAACCTCTGAGTACCCCCCTAAACCTTTGTGTGGCCCCCTGGAACCTCTGAACGCCCCCCCCAGACCCCTCATTCACGCCCCAAACCCCTCTAGGTGCCTCTCAGACCCCTAGATTCTCCCTCAGACTCCCAAATCCCTTCTCAAGTTTCCTCCTCCCTCCTCAGAAGACCCCAACCTCTTCCTAGAGGCCACCCAGAACTTCCTGCAGGCCGGGACTGGAGGTAGGTGACTCCAAGATCTTGGGCGTGGGTGAGACACCCTGGGGACCCCCCCATGGACCCCTGGGTCCCCACTGTGGGTC
>VXBP01008182.1:0-13058 GCA_013400115.1 Rhinopomastus cyanomelas
GTGGGTGACTGGCCGAGTGGGTCTCCCAGCAGATGAGTGGTGAAGGAAAAAAATAGGGAAAACATTTTTTAAAAGTATGGAAAGTTTTTGAAACAAAGAATGCAGCCAGTCTAAGAAATACAACAGGCAATGTTCCCCAATTTAAAAAATAATAACACTCCTGAAATCTTGAGAACCAACTTTTCTACTGCGGTCTCTGCCAGCAAGCACATCCTGCTCTCCGATAACTAGATTCCAGATGCGTTTATTTCAGAGAGGGTCATAAACGTTCATATAGATGACATTTCATCTTGCATAGATTATTTTGTAATCAGAGCTAGGTGAAGGTTAATTAGATATAAAACTGTTATTTTTTAAAAATACAGTACACTGATTGCCAACTGGCACAATGTTCATAACCCAGCTTTTATATTCTTCTGGTCTGCTCAGTAAGTAAAGAGATTTCTAGAAGAGCAGAATTTGCTGCAAAGACATTGAGCTGGGACTCACGAGACTTGAAATTTATTCCTCACTCTACCATTGACCTGCTGCGTGACTTCTATAAAAATCTCTTCAGCTCATTCCTTCTCACTGCCTCCCTTTGCTGTAACTTCTTTAGATAGGTAGTGACCTCCTAAGGCAGTAAAGAAACTTTATAATTGGTATTTGGGCTTTTCAAACCCCTCAGTGTAAACACTGTTTCTCTCCTTCTGTAACAATCACTGCGTCAGCTCAGTCCCATTAAAAGTATGATCTGTAAGTAGTATAATGCAACTAAAATGTCTCCACCTTTTTGTCTATAGCAAAACTCAGTGCAACAAGCTGAGGCTCACCTATGAAAGTGATAAAGTTTCTTTTTGTACAATGAGGATGGAAGTGTTCCAGTTGCCCAATCGACAGATGGCATCTACACTGTAGGACTGTAGCTGACATTCTTATGGGAATCCTCGGCATAGGAAATGAGGGATTTTCAAGCAGAGTGAAATTAAAACCAGTTCCCTATTTCTACTATTGTCCTTCTTGGACGAGACTGAAATCCTCTCTGAGTCTTTTTCATGCACATGCTCTTTGTTACTTGGTTCTGCTTTTTATTTTGGAGGGACAGGAGAAAGACCTCCAGACCCAAGGCTTTCCTTCCTGACAAAAGAAAATGTGCATTTCTAATAAAGGTTTGTTAATATCTACTGTGATGAAATAACTCTGTGTTAACCACAAATACAGCTCTTGTTTTGCCTTTCCTTTTGTTACAACAACTCTGCTGTTCTCTAAGCTAAAGTAAAAAAAGCAGAGAATGGCAGTAAGAGAAGAGATGGGAAATGATGAATTACATTTGGCACCAAAAATACGTAGGGAGAAGAGTAAGAATGGCTGTTAAAGAAATCATATCATGAAAGATAAGAAATCTCGCAGAACATCAGTCATTCTTATTCTGCATGTTTGCTGGCACAGTAGAGGCAATAAAACATAGGCTTTCCTTTGTACAGCACACAAAAGCAGGATCTGAGGAAAAATAACGGTGGAGCACTAGACAGTAGTCAGCTAAAATAAAATAGATTCCAGTGCTGCAATTTGCAGTATCCTGCAGTGTTTGCAGAAGTTCTTCCTAATGTTAGAACTTCAGACGGCTTCCTGGAGTCCTGGTGGAATGTGGTGTGTTCATTCCTACAGTGTGAAAATGATGTTGTGGCCTGACAATAGTATGCAAAAATCTCTGGAAAGTTGTGTTTAAAACATTAAAAGCCACTAGCAAGTCTTTCTAAATTGGTCCCTCCTGTTTTAGGATACACTACACTTTCAGACATTGCCATGTAACACCACTGCAGTAGGCACATAGAAATGCAAAATCTTAAGGTCTAGTCAGCAATCTACTTATGTGGTAGGTTGGAGCAAGTGAGTATTGCAAAATGAACCTCTAACCTGTGACACAGTTCCTCAGCTTCATCTTATGATTAACCGCTTGCAACACAGAGAGACTGTTCAAATAAATAATAATAGTAAACCTAATAATCATCTTGGCATATGGCGACATTTACAGGGTCAAATCAAATCTCGTTAGCAGGATGGTTCATTGCTATCTGGGTGGCCAAAGGAGCTTGTCGCAAGGATCTTTGCAAAAGTGTTTTCAGATGGATCTAGTGAGATCCACTGTTCTGCAAAGCAGGCTGCATCACACCTAACAGGCACTTGGGAAGACAGGTGCCATAACCCTGAATGTCGTCTCTTCCTCCTCCTTACCCTGAGCTTTCATTGCTGAGTGTGGTGTCATATACTCTGTAAAATCCCATTGGTCAGTTGGGGTCAGCTGCCATAGCTCTGTCACCTCCCAACTTCTTGTGTACCTCCAGCCTTGGCAGACTTTAAAGTTTCAGAGCTTAAGTCTTGGTAAACAATATTAATTTTAAAGAATTTGATCCAAACTACAGATTTAACATTATCCCCTTTAAGCAATCTTTCTTCAGATTTTATAGACCAGCAACTTAACCCTACAGTAGGTAGTTCTGCAGCTCTGCAGGACTGAGGAAGATTGATCACTATGGCCAAAACTTGAAACTGCAAATTCATAAAACTTTGCATCTGAGGCTTTCAGACCCTATTGATTTCCATCTTAAAAGTTTTGACTCCATAGTCCACCTTATTCTTTGACATGTAAAAACTGGGATGCACACAGAATGAGTACACACCTCTGAAAACGTGGCCACAAGTTCTACGTGGAAGCAATCAATTTAGTAAAACTCATGAGGAAGCAGCATTTTTGTGTAAAAGATATTGTCCCAGAACACCCTCTTTCCAGACAGATGTTCAAAAACTTGGGAAATATTTAAAAATAAATGTACTATTTATTAGATGAACATAACAGTGCACTCAGTCTAAAAAAGCACTCAATTTTTGGTCTAGAGGGTTAAAAAAACAAACAGGAAAACAAAACCTTCAAAGTGTTAGTTCTGGAAAAAAATGGAAATTCGTTGGAATTTGTATTCTGAATAACAACTAAAACAGAGAAATAGGAAAAAATAGCTTCTTCAGGAATACAAATGCCAAATTTATTAATGCAAGAGAGGACAGTGTGATTAAGTTGCTTAATGTACTGTGTAAAGCACCAGAACAGTTGGCTTATTTAACCAGGAAGGCTAAAAAAGCCATGAGTCCATGCTGGAATAAGCTTATAAAGGGATTATTTTCCTGTTCTTTGACTGACATTTTTTAAAACTATTTTTTCCCCCTCATGCTTAATCCTGGCAATACTGTACTGTAATACAGTAGAACCTCAGTAATCAAAACACCGGTGCTGAGGTCTAGCTGACTGTGTGACACTGGCTGTATTCTGGACTTGCAGCTGCACAGCCATGTTAATGAGGATTGCTCATCCTCACAGGTACCAGAGAATTTAATTGTTTTACTGTTCTCTTATACAGCTAATCTCAGCAAAAGCTCCTTCAAAAAGCAGAATAGAACTGAAATGCTAAACTTTTACATAGGAGAGAAAACGTAAATTGTGTTCTAGGAGTGAAAAAAATCACAGAATCACAGAATGTTAGGGATTGGAAAGGACTTCAAAAGATCATCTAGTCCAATCTCTCTGCCAGAGCTGGATCATCTAGACCAAGTTGTACAGGAACATATCCAGGTGGGCTTTAAATGTCTCCAGAGAAGGAGATTCCACAACCTCTTTGGGCAGCCTGTTCCAGTGCTCTGTAACCCTCACTGTGAAGAAGTTCCTTGGAGATGTAAGGGATGGGGTAGATACCTATATGCTGTCCCTCATATTTCACAGTACTTTCATGTTGTGGGTTTTTTTCCACTCAACACTGCTTGAATTTGGTTGCCATAACCATACTCAGAGTGACAAAAAAATTAGCAATATTGTCTATTATTTATACATAATTTCCTATGTATCCTCAAACCAGCTGTGATGGGTAAGAGAAAATGGGGACCCCTTGCTATTCTAAATCTCTAGACAGATTCTGCTAGTTGCTATCAGTGGCAGGGGGCTGGGTACAATTAGGTCCAGCCAGTTGATGGTCAACGGCCACTGAGGTGCTTTATTCCCGTAAGCGTCTGTGTGCATATACACACATAGCCACACGTGCGCGTGCGCACACAGAGCAGGCAGTGGGAGAAGCACTGAGCAGTGCTGCATCAGAAAGAAACCAGATGAACTTTAACACATACACAAGAACAATTTCTGTCTCACAGCCACAACACATTCATACAATCAATAAGAGTTGAATTTGGATCACCGAGTATTGAAAGTGATCCATGTATGCCTTAAGGAATATATCATTGAGGAACGGCAAACTGCTTGTGACATAAGCCAATAACTGGTCCTCTCAAGAGAAAATCCTGTAGAGAACAAATGTCATTTCTCTGCAGGGAGTAAATGAGCAAGAGTCTGCTCACCGGGACTCTCTTTTACTTCCACGCTGAAGAATGTAGTTCGCTGGCGACACTGTCGTCTTCTACATTACACGCGCTTCAGCGCAAACAGAAGTCTTACTAGTTCCGCCTTAAGGCCAGAATAACCTTAAAGTTATTCCAAATGGTGTTACTCCTTAAAAGATATTGTAAAAATTCTTCACAATCAAACATGACAACAAACCTCATCGCTCACAGAGAACTGATAAGAAAAACAGTCAACAGTTAGGAGCTTGCAGGCAATAGACAAACCCAGCTTCTTTCCACAGTCACACAACACTACCAGATAAAGAGATCCATGGGAACGAGTCCATGTTATGGTAGTTACGGTAGCTCTTGGTGCCCTCCATCCTCAGTAGGAGTCAACCAATACAGAATACCATCCTTTTTCTGTAAAGTATATACAAAAATCTACAATTAAACCCTACTTCTACATATGCTGAAATAATCAGTTTTATTCTGTGCTTACAATTACCCCCAAATGTAAAAGAAATTGCTGGATATCTTATCAGTTACACACTGCTTGCCAGTCTCAGCTATTTACTACGCCAAGTTATACAGCTGAAGTACAAAATCAAAAGTTGCCAGAAGAAAAGGCAATATATAAATGGGTAAAGCAGAAGGGGTGGGAGGAATGAGCTAACACCATTATAAGCAGTGTTTACCTTTCTGCAGAAGGGTAATTCAATGTGATATTCAACAGCTAATTCAACATTTCATTAATTTGAATATAAATTAACAGACATTATCCTGTGATAGCCACAGTCAGGCAAACACTTGTTGTTTTATTGGTGTTGTAATGATTTGTGTTTGTAGGGTGAGTTCTGATTTCAAAAAGTGTAAGTTCAAGTAACCCAGTTTAAGTCATTTCACCTGGATTGTAAATGGAGTAATTTCCTTTTGTACTGTTTCCTACTTAATGTACAAACTTCATCTATAACTAAAGAGTTCCACCTTCTAAAGATAATATCATTTTCCTTTTATTCCCTTATTATCTTCTGTCCCTTTAGTTCCAGGTTTTCAGCTGTAATGGCCTACAGCTCTACCACCGGCTTCCTAGCGGAGAAACAAATTTGTGCCAGTTTGCTGAATAACCTCAGTAATGTTCAGTCACTCAGAACTAGTCCATCTGTGTGTCCATCCATCCAAAGAACATCAGATGCTCTGAAAAATGCCATATCCACCTTGCCTGATGTATCAATATCTGAAATACGTTGCTACCATAAACTGCCATTTCCAACCTACAAGCAAAGGCAACATCTGACCTACCCAGAACCCTCGGTTGTTTAGTTGGTCAGGTACAGTGTTTTCTTCACAAGCCAATTGTTTCTGCTGCTAGAGCTAAAGGCAGACCTGCAAAATGATTTTGTATGATTTTTTCTTCCTCCCACAGTTCCACTAACTGGAAGCATTACAACAAAAACCCATTTTTGTTATAGACAGAAACCAACAATTTCACCAAGGAAGAAGTTCAGAGAATCTGCAGATTTCATCAGCATGAAAAGGTAAGGTTTCAGTGCAGAATTACAGGTCTACTGTTTCCTTTGGTTTTCCACTGGTAGGCATTTAGATAGCGAAATAATTTTATTACTGAAATTAGATAGTGATATAATTATATAAACTTCCTTTCTAAACTTGTATGTATTCCACTGACACAAATGGCAAAAATATTCTTGCAAAGAACTTGATGATTACATGTTCATTTGCTTTAATAGATATGAAGAAATGTCCTTGACTTTGTGACATGTCTGCAGAACTCTTTTTTTCTGTTCAACACAAAGATTCACACATGGAATCTGAATCAGCAGCTAATCATTTTCCAGAATCCTTGGCTAGTAGCCTGAAATTACTTCTAAATGCACCTTGGAAGAAAGCTTCCTTGGTAGAAAGAAGACGTAAGCATTACATAGAACAATTTTTGTAAGAAAGTAATTGTGTTTGTTTATCGTAATTGTTGCAAATTTTCTCTGATATACTCCCTCAAGCAAACAGTGACTTCTGGTTAGAAGCTTTGGCAAAACTATTGATGAAACCATGTTCTTAGAAACTCAAGGAAGGTACATATGAACCTCAAGACTCTGTTGAAATACAAAGCAAGCAAGTAAAAAAAGCTTCTCATTTGCACCTAGGCAGAGAGATACTCTCAACCACATCACATTTACAAGCACTGCAAGAGAGATGTTTCTCATATCATAGGGTATAGATAGAGTCCAGTATCTGCAGTCATAGACTATTAAGAATGTTGTAGAACCAGTTTAAAAGTGACATCACTGAAGAGCAAAGATACTGGAACTCATCATTGTCTCTTATCAAGACATTTTGTTGAAAATGCTTTACTTTTCGTTTTCTTGAAGTGCTTTACTACATATAGCAAATCAGTTTCCAGTGAAAAATAGGAATAATATAGTTACAAGTCACATAAGGCAATGAACCATGTTAACAAATAACACTTGAAAAAGGTGCCTATGCATTTTAGTAGCTTAATTTCTGGGTTTTAAGACAGACATTCCAACACTTAAGCATCAAAGCTTCTGCCTTGGGCAATTATTCACTGCTGAAACATCTGTGGAAGTTGAAATTGCTGCCTCTCAGCTGTTTGTTACCATTGCTCTGTTGCCAGAATTGCCAGCCCCATAGAACGTGATGTTGCTCAGGCAGCAGAATGCATGATGCAAGGATCCCCTCATCTGTTTCAGTATAAACTTAGCTAAGTTAACTTAAATGCAGTGGTTCTCATATTCAGATTATTTGAAATAAATGGCAGAATTTCTTCTAAAGACTAAACCTGCACTTGACCCTTCCTCAAAATTCTCATTTAGAAATTATGACAGCAGTGTTTTGCATTCAGAACTGGGTAGGAATCTGGAGCTGAATTATCTAATCTGGACTCTCTTGGTTTACTGAAACTATTTGTCCTAATGCAAAAGGGACTTCAATATGTGATAACTATTATCATACACTGTCTGTGGCTGGCAGGTTAATTTTGCCATATACCTCACCCTGATGGGACAAGTTGATTAAGGAATCGCGTGAGCCACGAACAAAGCAGCTGTAAGGAGCTGGACTTAGAGTTGTTCTAGGCTCAGTCCTCACCATCTGCAGGTCTCTGGCCAGAGGCGTAAGATTTGTCCCTAGCAACTGCAACCTGCACAGGGTTTTGATGTCTTTGCTTCATAAAAATGCACACTCTTTCTGACACAGAAATAATCCCTAGTTGTAGTCTGAACTGCAGGAATACAGTATTAAAATCTTGAGAAGAGAAAAATTTCATAATCAGAGAATATCCTTGATAAAGCAGCAGTGTGTCCTGTGTGTCGATTAGGCCTAGAGAGATACATTTTAAAGACAGAATTGTTGGTTTTAGTCTTACAGGTGGATTCACTTACAAATGCTGACATATAATCTTCAATAAAAGCCATACTTTTCTATCTGAGTTCCGTCGTTCGGCTGAGACATTAGCATTCCTTACTCAATGTTCTCCTCTCTCAAGCATTATATCAGATTAATTGGCACTGTATAAAATACGATGCTGGGTGCACAATGGTAACCATGGTAGCTCTCATACTATCTTCACAATGCATATGTAATTCAGTCCTCAGGAAAACATAATTAGTGTGTAGCATAATGTGTTCTCCCCAAACACATCACCGTGGTATGAAATGCACACAATCAAAACCAGTGGTGCCTACAGCCTCCACTGGACTGGGCTACCATTACTGAACAGCTACATGACAAATTAATCTGCTAATAGCCAGTTTTACTGCAGCCTCCCCAACTTGCATAATGCTGCTTCTCTAACTGTCTGTCTTTTCTGTATGACCAAAAGGTGGCAATATTCTACTTATTATCAGCTGGCATTAAAAACTCGATAGAAGCCCACTCTCGCAGGAACAGCGGAATCTCTTTTCAGCCAAGCCAGAAAGCCATGCATCATTGACTCATGTGCTTACTAGGTCCCAGTACTTTGGTGATGACACCTTCGGTTAAAGTGACACAAGTATTAAAATACTGCTCAAGCTGTAATCCAATGAGCCGTGTGAAAGTACATTCATGTCTATCTCCTTATGAGGAAAATTAAAAGGCATATGCAGCTTCAAAACAAAAAGTGTTTTGTTACTCATCACTTACAATCAGGTGTTATTCAGGATACTGCCAGTGTGTTTTTACAAGGCAATTACTGCTATGCGGTGAGTGAAAAGTTTCCCATGCCTGGCCACTCAGAAGATGCCATGTGCTCCCTTGAGATTTGTACAGAACCTTATTTCAATAACTGTATCTCATCTGAGGATTTGCCAGTGGCAAATACTGAAGTCTTCCAAAATATCTGCCAATGGGGCCTCCCAACCCCACCCACACTGACTGTCAGCACAGCAACAGCATGGGAGAAACAGTGCAGCTGTTACCCTCCTAGTTTGTGTATCAACAGCTGTGCTTCTTGCTTTATTGAGACAAGTTGGGAATCATTACATGTAGGAGTCAACTGTTACCACGGTGCGGAGTCCACACCCGTGATTACCAAACACGGGGTGTCCCCGACCCAAACATTCAGATGCTACTTCTACAGGCACTACATGAGAAAGGAAATTAGAAAAGGAAATATTTATTTTCTGGTGTTTCACAAGGAGTGTCAACAGTAAAATAGGAACTCTAAGATTATTTTATGGTATTTATGGTATTTAGCTACTTGTTGAGGAGTTAAAGTACAGCTAATGAAGGAAATCCAGGAGAAGAAAGCAGTCTATATAAGGAATCATCCTTAAAAATAAAGTGAAGTAATTGTTTGATTTCTAAAAAAAAAGAAGAGTTTTTTGAGATCAAAAGTCATCATGACAATTTCGATGAGACTGAGGATAAAAATCTACAGTCAACAACCCAGAGAAATGAATTTTCAAATGCTGCCATCTAATATCTGTTAAAATACTGCTAGCTACAAAAAGCAAAATGAGAACTGATTCTCCACAAAACAAGAGTAACAAGAGTCAAAGATGTGCAGAAATCAGTACTTAGCAGGCATGAAAGTGATTTAATTGCCTATGTGAATACACATTGATTTAGTCCTATCGATGTACAGGAAATGTTACTTTCATTAAGAGAGGGATGGATATCAGTGTCTTAGAAGAAATGCAGACATTCACTGCAACTCTGGCAAAAATTTCAGACAATTTGTTTTGGACCTCAGATCAACTTAGCAAATATGAAATAGTTGCTTGACATTCAATAAATGTTTGCCCAGAATCCATGGTAATTTTCGTGTTTACAAGACTTCTTTTTATTCCCTCTGCATGCGCATGACAGGAAACTCTTTTCAACTTGTAACAGAAAACTTTGAAACTGTTATCACTTTTTGAAGTGTTTTTTTATAATGCTATTTGACCTTACTTTTATACCAGTGATGTGCTACGGTCGCTTTTCTCCAGCCAAATTCCTGTGCTGTGGTAGTGCTGTTATCAGAACAGAGGGAACTAACTGAGCTTTCCACAGGTGAAGGATACCTGCCAGGATAACAGATGCAGGTTTCAGTTTCAAGTGTTATCGTCATATATTTCCAGCCACACACAGGCTGACAACTCCTTTGCATTTGATGCCACACAGCATTTCTTTCAAGTGACAGTGCTATAAGACAATTTTTCTGGTAAAAATGCAATTGATTTCAATTATACCAAATTGCAAGAAAATGCTCCCTGTTAATACTGGAATGCTTAAGCAGGCATATCACACTTGTCATTTACAGCCATTATAAAATTTATTTGAAAACAAAATGGTGAAAAACTGCTAAAATAGTATAATTTTATATGGAAAAGGCTGCTAGATCAGGAGAAGCTATTTATCTTCATGCAGGTGAAGACAATTATATCATGCATTTCCATTAAGTTATCTATCATCAAATAAACATTATATGACACTAACTTTCCATTTTTCTTAAGATACAGCATTTTATTAGATATTTTATCATGTAGTCTCACCCATGTCATCAACTCTAAAAACCACTTTTAAAGACGTTCTAACAATTGCTGGACTCAGTAGGCACACATCCATTCATTTATGATCAGTTACCCTGAGACACAGGAAAAATATGAGGTTGTGATCACAAAAAGAAACAGAATTAAATAAGTAATTCACTTTCAGACAATGGAACTGGGGAGCAGGGAGACCACAAACACTCTTTGCCATGCATTATATATCCTGTTTCTATTACATAACTCAGCTTTGCTTCATGTAAAATGCCCAGACAATACTCTCCGTATCTGCAGAACATTTTGATCCTATACTGTTGAAAAACGGACTACTGAGTCCTCAGAATAGCAGTTTTTATAACCCTCCACATGAAAAGTATATGTAGCACGGGAATGGGGAGAAAATGAGTACTGGATTTGCAGAATGGTAGTTAGGAGTCAGCTGTCCCACAGCGGCTAGTACTAAACGTCTGTGGGAAACCTTGTAGACATGTAAGGTATAGAAATACAAGTTAAAGTTCCATTATTATCCTAAGCAATATAATTTAAGCATTAACACAGTAAAATACTGGAAAATTTTAGATGCCTTTCAACTGCTGAAAGCAAATTGTCATAGTAATCAGCAGTTGAACATACAAATCCTATTTATTCATTAAGGTTATTTAATGTTTGCAAAATTATTACTATCATTTAATCACTGGAAATTCAAATTCACCACCCCTTTGAGAATCATCATTTTCCTCCACTACCAGTTTTATTTACCAGCATAGATATCTACATATGCTGTATACATTGTATGGCTGTATACACGCCTTCTAGAGAGCAACGCTCCTGTCAAAGTCTCCGGGTTTTGGTATGAGGTATATACAGTGTGATTAATTAGAGAAGCATTTCTTACGTGTTGCAGGAACATCTAGCAAATCAATGGCTTTAAGCATGAAGAATCTAAGGAGGTAAGCTGAAAGACAAAGGAAAAAGAAAAGGCTTCTTCCCCTGAAGTGCAGTGGAAGACAAACCCATCAGCACTATTTGAAAAAAGAAGCAGCTGTACAAGTTACCAGGGTCAGAATTTCACCCTGCAGACCTTACACAGAAGTTACTCTGTTCCTTCAAATGCAAGGAACATGTTTTCAAAACAGTAGTGTGTCCTTGATGCTTCAGATGCAACTCCAAGTTTTATAATGCAAGATTCCTACAGATAATCACTTGGAACCAAGCAAAGCAGTTAAAATACTGCAATGATTTGCAAACCACCAAGGTTTAATGAACCAATTCAGATAACTGCCACTACTTTTTAATGTTCTCTTTCTACATATTTATACAATGAGAGAAAAGTGAAATCAGCAAGACAATAGCATTAGCCTTTAAATGCCTGCAGCACACTTATGTTAAAACTTCTGCCTTATTACATCTTAAAACTTTCTGAATGCTTTCAGAATGTTCAGAAGCACTTATAACATTGAGAGCTATTTTCCATGGGTTTTTTCTGGGGGGGGAGGGAAATCACATTATTATTACAGTTAGATGTTTTGCAGGAATTCTCCCAGGCTGCACGTACAGACAGAGGCACATGCTAGCTGCTATACAAATGTTACACAGACAATCCCATGTCCCAAAAGCTGAAACTAAATACAGTCAGTGTACAGCACAGATACAAGTTCCGTTTCCAAAACTCACTTAAAATACATAGTAAACCTTATGGTGATTCATATTCTGAGTTCTAGCTATACTTATGAGGATGAAGATCATTTGAGAGCTTCACAGACAGGTTTTACTCTAAGACACAGTTACAATCATAGAAAGATAGGATTGGAAGGGCACCTGCAAAGGTCATTTAATCCAATCCCCCTGCAACAAGCAGAGACATCATTCACAAGACCAGATTGCCCAGAGCACCATCAAGCCTGAATTTGAATATCTCCAGGGATGGGGGATCAACCACCTCTCTGGACAACTTCCACTGATCCACCACTCAGATCAAGGAACTTTTTCCTCGTGTTGAACCTAGATCTACTCTTTTCCAGCTTAAAACTATGACCCTTATATTCATGAATGTAAAACATTTAATCTCTAATGGCAAGATGCCATTAGAGAAACTTCAGGTAAAATAGAATGAAATACTATACATAACAGAGTTCCAACTACATGCACACTCAAGAATTCAAGTATTAACTTACTCTACATAAAAACTAATGCCTCCTTTAGTAAAACAATTAGTGACAGTGACTGCCCAGGTGCCCACAACAGGCATTTTAAACCAGCCTACAACAAAGATGAACAATGACAAAATCCTGTTACTACTGACTGGTTGCTAAATTACATTGTAATGCATATAGAATGTCTCTGAGCATCTTCTGTTTGCCATCTACAATACTGTGTTAGGTACCAGTAGAGAGTATTCTGTGTTACACACCATTACAAGTCCATTTGAGCACAACAGTAAGATCAATCTAAAAATAAGTATGTTAAATGAGCACTGCAAAATCAAGCAACAATTAACTGCGAAATAGTCATTCAAGAAATGAATCTTTTAAACAACTTTGGTTGTTTTGGTTGGTTTTGGTTGATGAAGCCAGCTGGCAGCAGCCTCACAGCTGCTGGCCCTGGTTCTCATGGGGGATTTTAACTACCCAGATATCTGCTGGAAGACACACTTGGCCAGCCATCCACAGTCCACAAGGTTCCTCAAGTGCATCGGTGACAATTTCCTGA
>VXBP01008185.1:0-12938 GCA_013400115.1 Rhinopomastus cyanomelas
GTTCCTCCCTATCTCCCTGCATATTGAAAACTCCCTTTCCCTGAGGAAAGGCTTCCTAATATCCAACCTAAACCTCCCGTTTAAACAACTACTGCCATCACAACCACTTTCAGGACATGAGAGCCATCTGCAAGATCTGTCCCTTGCAAAAAATTCAGCTCCTTGGAATTAAACCTTGCAAGAGAGGTCAAGGGCAACAAAAAGGGCTTCTTCAAATACATTGCAGATAAAACTAAAACTAGAGACAATGGAGGCCCCTGCTGAATGAGGTGGGTGCCCTGGAGACAGAGGATACAAATAAAGCAGACATACTGACCACCTTCTTTGTCTCTTTCTATACTTCTGGGGGCTGTCTTGATATCAAGCCCCAGACTGATGAGGCTCGAGAGGAAGTTGAGGCAAGAAAGGAGCCTGCCTTGGTTGATGAGGATTGGGTTAGGGATAAGTTGAGCAAACTGGATGGACACAAATCCATGGGCCCAGACGGGATGCACCCGCGTGTGCTAAGGGAGATGGCGGAAGTCATTGCTAGGCCACTCTCCATTATCTTTTCTAAGTCCTGGGGATCAGGAGAGGTGCCTAGGGACTGGAGGATAGCAAATGTTACCACAATCTTTAAAAACGGAAAGAAGGAAGACCCGGGTAACTACAGTCCGGTCAGCCTCACCTCCTCCTAAGGAAAGGTGATGGAACAATTTGTTCTAGAGGCTGTCTCTAGACATCTCATGGACAAGAAGGTCATTAGGGACAGTCAGCATGACTTCACCAAGGGGAAGTAATACTTGACAAACCTGATAGCCTTTTATGAGGGCATAACCAGGGATAGATGATGGCAGAGGGTTGGATGTGGTCTACCTTGACTTCAGTAAGGCATCTGACACCGTCTCTCACAGCATCCTTGCCGCCAAACTGAGGCGGTGTGGTCTAGATGTGGTAGTGTGGTGGATCATAAACTGGCTACAGGATAGAAGCCAGAGAGTAGTGATCAATGGGACAGAGTCTGGTTGGAGGCCTGTATCTAGTGCAGTGCCCCAAGGGTCAGTACTGGGACCAGTCCTGTTCAATCTGTTTATTCATGACTTGGATGAGGGATTGGCATGCACTGTAGCAAGTTTGCTGATGACACAAAGCTGGGTGGTGTCGCCGACACCCCAGCAGACTGTGCTGCCATTCAGCGAGACCTGGACAGGGTGAAGAGCTGGGTAGAGAGAAATTTAATGAAGGGGTAAGTGTAGAGCCTTGCACATGGGCAAGAACTGCTCGAGGGACCAGTATAGGTTGGGGACTGACCTGTTGGAGAGCATTGTAGGAGAAAGGGACCTGGGCGTCCTGGGTGGACACATGACTATGAGCCAGCAATGTGCTCTTGTGGCCAAGAGGGCCAACAGCATCCTGGGGTGGATCAGAAGGGGGGTGGTTAGCAGATCAAGAGAGGTTCTTCTCCCCTGCTGCTCTACAATAGTGAGACCACACCTGGAGTATTGTGTCCAGTTGTGGGCTCCTCAGTTCAAGAAGGACATAGAGCTGCTGGAGGGTGTCCAGCAAAGAGCAACGAGGATGATGAAGGAAGTGGAACACCTCCCTTACACAGAAAGGCTGAGGGAGCTGAGTCTGTTTAGCTTGGAAAAGAGGAGACTGAGGGGTGACCTCATTAATGTCTATAACTATGTGAGGGATGGGTGTCAGGAGGATGGAGCCAGGCTCTTCTAAATGTAATCTGGTGATAGGACGAGGGGCAATGGTTGCAAGCCAGAACATAGGAGGTTCCATAGAAATATGAGAAGGAACGTCTTCACAGTGAGGGTGACAGAGCATTGGAATAGGCTCCCCAGGGGGTTGTGGAGTCTCCTTCACTGGAGACGTTTAAGATCCACCTGGATGTGTTCTTGTGTGAGTTGGTCTAAGTGATCCTGCTGTGTCAGCATCCTGGGGTGGATCAGAAGTGGGGTGGTTAGCAGATCAAGAGAGGTTCTTCTCCCCCTCTACTCTGCACTGGTGAGACCACATCTGGAGTGTTGTGTCCAGTTCTGGGCCCCTCAGTTCAAGAAGGACACAGAGCTGCTAGATGGTGTTGAGTGAAGAGCAACGAAGATGATGAAGGAAGTGGAGCATCTCCCTTATGAGGAGAGGCTGAGGGAGCTGGGTCTCTTTAGCTCAGAGAAGAGGAGACTGAGGGGTGACCTCATTAATGTCTATAAATATGTGTGGGATGGGTGTCAGGAGGATGGAGCCAGGCTCTTCTCAGTGTCATCTAGTGATAGGACGAGGGGCAATGAGTGCAAGCTGGAACATAGGAGGTTCTACATCAATATCAGAAGGAACTTCTTCCCAGTGAGGATGACAGAGAACTGGAACAGGATGCCCAAGAAGGTTGTGGAGTCTCCTTCACTGGAGATGTTTAAGACCCGCTTGCATGTGTTCTTGTGTGACTTGGTGTAGGTGATCCTGTTGCATCAAGGGGATTGGACTACATGATCTTTCAAGGTCCCTTCTAATCCCTAATGATTCTATGATTCTGTGATTCTGCAAATTATTGATATTATTATTGAGGCTGGAACACCACAAAATCAGTTAGGCCATGGCAAATCCAACCTTTTCTCAAGCACTTTGACCCTGTTGTTCTTTGGATGTGGCTGGAACAGACCATTAGTGCATTTAGTTGATACAGTGTGGTCCCAGTCTGATGCTTGAAAAGCTCTGTCTTGCATCTCTGTGTGTGACTGTTTTGTAAAAGCCATCCCTCAGCCTTCTGTTACAAACCCTAATTCTCATGAAATGGAGAAATCAGCAAGTGGAACCACCTACTGCCGGGTGACATGCCACAGATCCAGCAATCGGAGAAGTCTCCTGAGGTGCCCCATCCACTGACATGACGTAGTAAATCCAAGCCCCTCACTTTTGACCTTTATGGCAGTGACGATTTTACCTTGGCAGCTACGTTATCACTCTTGTAGTGGCTTTCAGAGTCTGTTCACAAAGTTAAAGTATGTTGTGCAGCTGGGCAGAAAGGATATTTGACATTTCAATCTGAATGAACAGTCTCACCATCATTTCTCCGTTTCTTCCACTATCTGTGTTTTCCTCTCTGTGGGGGATACAGTCTCTTTATGTTCTGTCTTTGCATAGTGTTGTCTGGGTTGGCTGTTCCCAATGCAGGCTGATCCAGCAGAGGGCTGCAGTGAAGGAGCAGAGTGAAGTTCCTCAATCCTCTTCGTGGTACTCAGTCCCATCGTGTGTGATGTGTTGCTGTCTGCCATTACTGTTTCTGCCTTTACACTCTTTGCCTTTTTCTTCTCACTTTATCCCTTGTGAGCTCTTTCCTTCATTCCCCCCTCACAGCTTCAGTCTTCCCTTTGTCCTTCCCTCCACCCTGGCAATTTTTGTTTTCCAAGTCTATCCTCCCATGTTTTGTTTTGTCAAATCACTTGTTTTGTTTAATCGTTCTGCAAATCCTTTTGTTTTAAGCAACACACTCACCACCTAGGTCTGTTTATTCTCAAGCATTTTCTGCTGCATCATTCACCTGTCACAGCTCCTTTCACCTCCTGTTCTATGGTCCTTCCTCTCCCCTTACACTTGTACAGGGACTGTCAGTTTATAAAGAGCAGAGGGGTGGAGAGACATTAAATGAAAGAAGGCGCCATCCATTTACATTATGATGTAGAGGGTTTGGAGGCAGCAAAACCTTGCAAGGAAGGGTTATACAGAGATCTGTCAGAGGAAAACATGTTTATTCTGTCCTTTTCCTTTAAATGAGAGCTAAATCTTATTTCCAGAAACAGGAAGAACTAGAAGTGGAATTTCTGCTGGAAAATATGTGAGTAAAGCCTCAATGTTACAGAATCTGTCATCAGAGAACTTCACCCTCCAGAGAGAGCGGTGATGCAGTGCTCTGGAAGTTGCTTCGAACACCTGTGCACAGGCATCTCTTCTCAGCCCCTTTCTCCTGGTTGCTCTTCTCTCCTAAATGTGGTGATGTCCCTTCCTGACTGACAGTCTCACTAATTATAGCTGAGGGTGGGATTTTGTTTTGTGATTCAGCCTAAGGAGAGGTGTTGCTGGTCAGGGAGTTAAGACAGAGGGAGCGTTCCCCAGGACCGATACCTAGCAGTGGGTATGAAATGGAAGGGAAAGATGAAAGTGCTTGACCGCTAGAAGAAATGAGCTCAGAGAACTATTTGCATTTAGGATTGTTGCTCTTATCCTCACTTTTAAATAAGCCTGTCTCTTTTTGCTTTTCAGCCTGGGTGCCTCTGAGGACACCATCACGAACGGCGTTCTTGTTGTAATAGTTTCATTTTTTCACACTTGTGCTTATGCTCTTATGGTAGCAGAGCTGAAGGATGAAGTTGGAAGAAGAACTATGCCTTCACTCTTTCTCAGCTGATTCACAAATGTGGTTGTAAAGTTCTGAATTTGGTGATGTCTATGTGTTGGGTCATCACAGAATCACAGAATGTTAGGAGTTGGAAGGGACCTCGAAAGTTCATCTAGTCCAACCTCCCTGCCAGAGGAGGATCGCCTAGGACAGAGCACACAAGGCTGCATCCAGGAGGGCTTTTAAAGTCTCCAGAGAAGGAGACTCCACAGCCTCTGTGGGCATGTTGCAAATGGGTTTACATACCTACCTCACAAGAGAGAAGTAGCAGAATATTTATTGATACAGAACAGTGTTTTAACAAAGTTTGACCAGTAAGCACAACTTTTTAACACCACTCCATGGCAAGGTACACCGGATTGTTTAGTGCAAGGAGGACAGGGTCAGAAAAAGCAGTCAGAAGACCTGCCCATTTCAAAGACTCTATGTACACAGCTAGTCTTAAGTATATCTTTAATGAAGATGCCAAGTGCTTGCATCTGTCAGCCATTCACTGAAGATCTGCTGCAGCAAGGAATCTATCAGCCTCTTAGAGGACTCTGCTTAACAAGGGTCCTTGCCCAAGGGGGTGTCCTGGCAGCCAGCGGTCATTCAGGAGAGCTCCAAGGGCTCTTGAGCAGCCAGTGGTTATGGGTGTAAGATGACTGACTGACAGTCAAAGCTACAGACCAAGTGTACTTTGAGCACTTGGCTGTTGTGCTGTTACCTGTTTCCCCATAATCCACAGTGAGCAGGATGCAGTCACCACACCTAGAGGTATCGTTACTGCATCTAGTGATGCTCAGATGCTCAGATATAGAGTATAGGAGATAAGGGCCATGTGGATGGACAGTGCAGCTCACCCTCACAGCTCAGTCTTGGGACATTGCTCTGCCACAGTGCCAGTGAGCCGTTCACTGATGAAATGGCAGACAATGAGGACCCTTGGAATGGAATGGATCTGGTATGACTGCAGAGTTTAATACCGAACGTCTATCTTGGCTCAGTGTGTCCAAAGCACTGTGTGATCCTCTTGTGCAGCACTCTTGAAGGTTTGGCTTATCCCAAAAGTGCAGGCCCATCTGTCCAGTTGTTCTGCAGAGCTATAGGTATCCTTCAGCTAACTGTTCTGTAGACGGAAGTTCATTCCCTAGGGGGAGAAAAACTGTTGGGGATTGAAACGTAATGGGACAGGCTCCCTACTGTCTGTGCTGCCTTGACCACAGCATTGGTGGAATAATTTGTACAAAAGAATCAACCTCTGCAATTGTTTCACGTTCACAGGACATCATGGCCAAGCCTGATGTTTCTACATGATCTCTAGATGCCCAGTGAAAGGTTCATGAAGTGTTTCTGTGTCTGCTGATTTTATTACTTATCTCTTCCAGTCTCGTGAACTTTCCTGTTTGAAAATACATGTGAATGAAACCAAACTGAAGAGCCCTTGCACAAGTGAGTTCTTGATATGAATAATTTGTCATTGCTTTTCATGCTAGGGAAGACATGACTGCATCCAGATAAATATTCGATCTGATTTGCTCTGTCTCAAGTCTACTTGAGAAATGAGGTCTTTCATGATTCTATGATTCTATGATAATTACATTCTTGTGAATAGTGAGAATCCTCTGGAGATGGTTGACCATGTAGCATAAGGGAAACTGCGGAGGTGGCTGTGAAGCTCAGAAACATCACTGTGGTGTGATGGGAACTCAGAGACCTGTGATAGGAACAGAAAATCAGGGAGGTGAGGTGAGACACAGGACTGGATAGACTATGATGGAGTATCAGGGGATGTGAATGCTGTTCATGGCATCCACTGGTCTAACACATCCCTCACTTGGCAGGGGAGGATTTACAACACTGTGCTGGCCTTTGGCTGCTTATTCATTTTGGCCCCAGTTCACGCTGATTATGGGGAAGGAAAAGTCCAAATTAATGTCGACTGCACTGAGGCTGAAACTTTATTTGGGGTGGTTTTGTTTGCTATTTTTCATACTTCTCAGCAGTTTACTTCTTGTTCCTAGGAAAAGATTTCACATTCACCATGAAAGGATCTTATGAAGAAGCCCAGGTTGTTTCCATAGGTCCTTGCTGCCAATGGGGAAGCAGTGGAACCACCACATTCCACTACGTCAAGCACAGTCAACCCAGACTAGACATGACGCTGCCAAAGGAGTGGTTTTTCTGGGGTGTATGTTTTACTTGTGCTCAGTGATAACAGCTAAAATAACTTCTGGGAGATGTGTGATGGATTAGCTCTTCTCTGGCAGAACTAGGCCCATACATTGTAAACATGTTTCTCCTTTTAACGATTGTTTTCCTGCTTGAATTCAGCATGGCTCAGCTAGGAGGCAAATGGGTGAAGGTACTACCCTGACCGTGCCTCTCCATTGTATGGACTTGAGAAAGGAAGTGACAGTGGTGAGAGTGAGTACCTTTGGAGTTATTTCAACAAGTACAAGCTTTATCTGCGTGACACAGGATCACAGAATGATTGAGGCTGGCAAAGCCCTCTGAGCTCACCCAGCCCAGCTCAGGACCTAACATCACTACATCATCCACACCAGGGCACTAAGGGCCACAGCCAGGCTGTCCTTCAACACCTCCAGGGATGGGAACTCCACACTGCCCTGGGCAGTCCATTCCTCACCCTTTCCATGAGGAAGGGCTTCCTAATGTCCAACCTAACCCTCACCTCGCAGCTTCAAGCCCTGCCCTCTCGTCTTGGTGTTAGTTACCTGGGAGAAGACCCTGACCCCCACCTGACTACAACTTCTCTTCAGGGAGCTGGAGAGAGGGAGAAGGTCCCCCCGAGTCTCCTCCAGACTAAACACCTCCAGCTCCCTCAGCCTGTCCTCACCAGCCTTTCCCTTCAGTCCCTTCCCCAGCCTCGTTGCTCCTCTGGACCTGCTCCAGCCCCTCAATCTCTTTCTGGAAGCGAGGGGCGAGCACTGCCCCCAATACTCAAGGTGATGACTCAATAGTGAGGCACCTGGTCCATTACTAGTTGTCTTATTAAAATATACTGACTGAGTTATATCTGTGCTCAGCTCTGCATGTGCTTGAAATTCAAGGGGAAAGCAGAGTATTTGGAACTGCTGGTTGCTTCAAAAGGATTGTAGTGGTGATTCTGTGCAGAAAGACTGAAACCAAACATTTAAAATTCGATTATACATCTGAGCAGTTACTAATATTGTTAAACTTACTTTTGCAAGTTTTCCAGTCTATCTCAAATATGTCATGTTCTCATTCTTGATTCTTAGGGTGAATCTTACAAGGTGTCTGTGATGGAAGAAGAGGGGTAGGTCTTTTCTTTCTTTCTTTTGAATGCTTACTTAGGGTATCTTCTGTCCTTTCATGGGATCACCTTTGGATTGGAAGAAGTTTCATATTAAACCAGCTCATTTTGAAAGCAGGAACAAAGATTGGTTTCATTGGTTAATGAAACTAAAATATGGGGAAGCGTTACTAAAATGGCAGATGCTTTTAAACTGGTCCAGCACAGAGCAGGTGGCAGGCCGTTGTGGAATATGACTATTCACAACTCACAGAGTGCTGTGGAATGTCTTTAATTCAGTTACATTCCATGGTTCTCATCAGGAGTGAATCTGGCTCATTCAACTTCCTTATGGTTGTGTGAAATAGTTCAGGACATTATTTTGATTAAAAATCTCCACAGCAAGAAAGAAACACACACCTATGACACCTGTGTCTCTGCTCCCAGTTTCCTAGGAGAGCCTTCATGTGAAAGGAAGCACCTTTCAGTAAACTGTTGTCATTGCTGATTTTGCTTGGTGTCTCAACCAGCAGCTGTAGAGTTGACACGTCCTGTTCTAATCTTCTGTCCTAGTAACAAGAATTTAGATTTACGGTTGGGGTTTGACCTGTGTGCAGAGGAGTGTGATTTCATCTGTAAAAGGAAGAAGGTGGTTGCTGCTGCTCTGAAAAAAGTTCTTCACATAGCTGAAGACCTGCAGGAGGATGAGGTATGTGGGACAGCACCTTAGGATTGTCAGTTATTCTGTCCCACTTTGAAAGAAGTGGATATGATGTGCTTGCATAACAACCCACATAGCTCTTCCAAATCTTCTAGACTAAAATGTACAAGTCATCTTGTGACTGGCATCTAAGACCATGTCTAGGATTTTTTGGTGCACAGGATGGAAAAGAAACTTTCAGGAGGTCAGTTATAGCTCCTTTATTCTCTGCCAACCTCCCTCCTTACTTAGGGGTGGCAAAGAATGTCCTTGCTGAGATGGGGGTACGTGTTACCAAGCTTGCTGAAGTGAAGCTTGGTTGTCTAGACTGAGACCATTTCTCCTCAGTTTGACACCTTTTTGCAGCTACACAAGACTCTCTCTGTGACCTTCTCTTAGCACAATGGTAGAGCAGTGTTATGTGTTCTTCAGTGTGATACCTCTTACTGTCCTCTCTTGGGGATCCCTGGACTCTTTGTTATTGGGGGACAGTAGTGGATATGTTATGGGCTGTGGTGCTTGGAGCAAGGGTCAGTGAAACACCTGTCTGCAACTGGGAGAAAGTGCCTGTGTGGGATTTCGTCCAGTGATCTCCCAGCACGCTCGTCCCTTGATCCTTTGTGCAGGACAGCATCTGTAACAAGTAGATTGGGACTTAGAATCATACAATGGGCTTGGAAGGGACCTCCAAAGGTCATCTAGTCCAAACTCCCAACAACCAGAAGGGTTATCACTAACTAGAACAGATTGCCCAGAGCCCCATCCAGCCTGACTTTGAATGGCTCCAGGGATGAGGCCTCCACCCCGTCTCTGGGCAGCCTGTTCCAGGGATCACAGAATCACAGAACATTAGAGATTGGAAAGGACCTTGATCCCTCAGCTTCAAGAACTTTTTCCTTCTGTCCAGCCTAAATCAATTAATTAAAAAGTATGACTCCTTAGTGGTAGCTGCTAAAATGCAATAAATGCAGGTTTAAAGGTAATGGCAAGACATGTTTGGAACCCTGAAGAAATATCTTGTCTCAGTTCTGAAGGACCACCTGTGAGGTAAACAAGGATGGATATCAGAAGTGCTGCATGCCTCAGGGGACTAAATTCCATATAGCACTGGTGTCAGTGAAGGGGGAGGTAATCTGTGTGACAAAGAGGGTATTAAAACAAATCTGTGAAGTTTGGCACCATCTGCCTGGAGAATAGCAAATGTATAGGAATGAAGAGGAATTAGAACTATGCAGACATATTCTGCCCTGCTCCTCAGTCTATACTCAGGGCTTTAAAATGTGTTTTGAGGGAGGGCCATGAGGAAGAATGAAAAAGATCCAGAAAAGACCCTTTACAAATCTGTGGGCTGTGCTGTCAACTTCTGAAGCGGCCATACATCACCAGCTAGGACGGGTGCTTTTGGCACACGCTAAGTCCCACCAAAGTCTGCGCAGCTTGAACACTGCTGTGAAGAGGGTGGACTGGATCCAAACCTATCTGAATCAGGGTGCTGCTGTTACCTTCTCTTTGTGGCCATTGCTTCACCATTTCCTCTGGTGATGAGCATCTCTCTGCGTTTGTGTGTTGAGCAGGTGCCGGTGGTGGCAGTGATGACCACAGGAGGAGGAGTGCGGTCCATGACAGCTATGCTGGGCAGTCTTCTGGCCCTCCAGGAGTTGGGTGTTTTGGACTGTATCTCATACATCAGTGGTTTATCTGCCACAACGTGGTAAGGAGAGCTGGGCTTGTGCTTGTTTGTGTTAACAGAGTGATGACCTAGTGAAGCAGAGTACCTTGCTGGGGAGTTTTACTTAGTACGATGCTGGGGCTTGTCTTCCTTTTGTTGCTCACCTGTTGGATGGGACCGTTCCATGTCCTTATTTCTCCTACCTACAAGAAACAAACTGAGTGAGAGCTGCTGCATTTCCAGAATAGTACTGAAGTGTTTACTAAACAAGGCAAAAAAACACCAGGGAGAGTGCTTCACCTGATTTCCTTGCAGTTAGTCAGTGACAAATCCACTTGTGGCTGTTATGTGGCTTGGACACGTGTCTGTGCCGTGAGAGGGGCCGTGTGAAAAACTTCTAGGGCTTTCTAGTGGATGGAAAGCTGCACATGAGCCGCTAGTGTATGTTGGCACCTCACAAAACCAACTGCATCCTAGACCACTGCCCCTCTGCTCTGGTGAGACCTCACCTGGAGTCCTGTGTCCAGTTCCGGAGCCCCCAACACAAGAAGGATGTAGAGCTGTTGGAGCAGGTCCAGAGGAGCCCACAAAAATTGTCACAGGGCTGGAGCCCCTCTCTTATGGAGATGGACTGAGAGAGTTGGGGCTGTTCAGCCTGAAGAGGAGGAGACTCCAGTGGGACCTCATAGTGACCTTTCAGTCCCTGAAAGGGGCTGTCAGAAGCTGGGGAAGACTGTTCACAATGGCAGGGAATGATTAGGATGAGGGGTCATAGTTTGAAGCTGGAAAAGGGCAGATTGAGGCTGGACGGAAGGAGAAAGTTTGGGTGTGGTGGATCCCTGGAACAGGCTGCCCAGAGAGATGGTGGAGGCCCCATCCCTGGAGCCATTCAAGGTCAGGCTGCATGGGGCTCTGGGCAATCTTTTCTGGTTACAGATGGCCCTGCTTGTTGTAGGGTGTTGGACTAGATGACCTTTGGCAGTCCCTTCCAACTCAACACATTCTATGACATTATGATTCTGTTCTGGCAGCTGGTCTTGTTTCTGTCCTAAACTCAGTGCCTGGTACAGAAAACAAGCACAAAACCTGGTTATTTATTGATGAGCGGAGGTGTCCAGGTGTTGGAACTTTGCAAGAGTTTATTATTTCTGGCTGTCAGCAAGGGACTGGAGAGGGTCTAGTAGTCAAAAAGCAGCCATTTGTCTGGTAATGAGTGGAGACTGTGTCTTGGGGGAGAAGAAACTTTTTGATTGCCAGTGCAGACAAATGAGATGTTAATCACGAGTCAGGAAGATACTGCAGATGTGCAGGAGAAGCAGTGCAGATGCAGCCCTGGGTCCAGCACGGCTTCACAAAAGGTGGGTTGTGCCTGAGAAACCTGATGGCCTTCACAGTGGGGTTACTGTGTTGACGGATGAGGGTAGAGCAACTGACATCTACCTGGACTTTGCAAGGGGTTTGACACCATCCCACACAACATCCCTGTCTCTGAAATAAAGAGACATAGATTTGGTGGGGGCACTACTCGATGGATAAGGAATTAACCATGCTTCATTTCCCAGAGGTGCCTCACAGCAGCCGGAAGGGAGGAGTCTCGGCAGGGGCTTGGCTTGGCTTCCAGTATTTAAGGCTAAGAGCTTCTAGGGAGCACGGCGAACAAGAGTAGGCAAACAGGATCACAACTGGCTCATGGTGAGGCAGTTTGCGCGGCAGTTCGTGCAGGCAGGGCAAGCAGGTAGGTTAGCAGACGCCGCTTTGTTCTGTTAAGTCGTGTTTCTTTCTTGCCTTCAATCTTCTCTCTGCTATCCTTCTCCTTGTTGGCAATGGGTGGAGTTAAATGATTGAGGGCTAAAGCAGCTGCTAGGAGGAATTTGTTTGCCCAAACAATCCCTCTGACAATGGATGTGGCTGTTCAGACTCCTGACTGCAGGGAATGCCTGAGCCTTATGCCACTGCAAGAGAGCGGTGCCAGGAACACCTGCGTGCGTTGTGAGCAGGTGAATGACCTGCTCTGCATGGTGGCTGAGTTGAGGGACGAGGTGGATAGGCTGAGGAGTATCTGTGAGTGTGAAAAAGACATAGATTGGTGGTGTAGCACTATCTCATCTCTTAGAGCTGCTCAGGAGTCAGAGAAGCCTAGTATTTCTTATCACCAGGAAGAAGGCGCTCAGGAACTGGAAGAGATTGAGGCTTTGCTCACAAGGAAGAAGGTAGGGTTCTCCCTGATGATGAGGAATTTGAACAGGTTCCCATTCGTGCGGGAGACAGAACCCTCTCCTGCCCCCCTGTGCCTTTCCAGATGCCACCTCTCCATCTGCCCTTGGAGAATAGGTTTGGGGTACTGGATTTTGGGGATCAGGATGAGGAGGTTGAAGACATAGTCTTAAATAGAGAACCCCCAAGGAGCACCCTTACCAAAAAACCTCTCATAACCTCTAGTACAAAAAAGAAGGGAAGGGTGGTGGTTGTCAGTGACTCCTTTTTGAGGGGAACAGAAGGTCCCGTGTGTAGACCAGACCCTTCCCACAGGGAGGTCTGCTGCCTTCCAGGGGCCCAGGTTCAGGTTATCACCAGGAGGATACCTGAACTCATTAAACCCACAGATTATTATCCATTGTTGGTGGTACAAGCTGGCAGTGATGAGGCTAGTGAGAGGGGAGTTAAGACTATTAAAAGGGAATTCAGGGAACTTGATGAACTTATCGATGGAGTAGGTTTGCAGATAGTGTTTTGCTCCATCCCTGTAACAACAGGGGTGAATAATGAGATACGTAAGAGAATCCTTACTATTAACAGGTGGCTCAGGGATTGGTGTGAACAGAAAAACTTTGGGTTCTTTGATCACAGGGAAACATTTATTGATCATGGCTTGTTAGACTCAGGTGGGTTGCACCTATCTAATAAGGGTAAAAGGGTACTAGGCCACAAGTTGGCA
>VXBP01008185.1:15901-30491 GCA_013400115.1 Rhinopomastus cyanomelas
AGGTCCCTTCCAATCCCTTGTGATTCTATGAGTCTATGATTCTGTGACCAGCTTGCTCCATGCCTGAGGAGGGTAGATCTCACAATTGTCCAGGCAATGTGTGCTGCCAGGCTCCTTCGCAGTGTTTCACACAGTGTCTGGAACAACTGAGAGAGCTGCTTCAGGCAGAAGCTGTATCTTCAGCCTGGACAGTCAAAGGGTAATTCTAACATAAGATAAAAATTCTGGTTGTTGTTCTATTGCTTTTGGATTCTGAGAATAAATGAGCCAGGTTGATTTATGAATGATTCCCTGCAGCAAAAAGGTCACAGTCTGGATTCTGCCTGATCACTAGTTGGATTTAATGATCTCAAGGGTCTTTTCCAACCTGAATGATTCTGTGACTGAACTGCTCTTCCAAGGTGTCAGCTGGAGTGAGAATGTCACGTGTCCTGAAACAAGATTCTTCCTAATGTGTAAGACGAATTGTCATGCACCCAGTGGTGAGTCAAAGCATGCTGTGGTTTTTTTGTCAGGACCATGGCAAAGCTGTATGAAGATGCAAACTGGTCACAGAAGGATCTCAGAGGGCCAATTGGTGACATCAGGCAACACGTGATCAAGAGCAAGTGGCACTGTTTCTCGTTGGATTGCATGAAATACTATGAGGAAGAGCTTTGTGAAAGAAAGAAAGAGGGGCATAAGGTGTCCTTTACAGATTTGTGGGGACTTTTCATTGACTGCATGCTGCACCACCAGGTATTGTATACCTCATTCCAAAGGATTTCCATTTTTTAATGTCTAAAGCTCTGTATTTTTTACAGTAAAGACTCTCAAGATTTCTAGGTGTCTTTCTTTAGGCTTTCTTTAACACAGAAAGCCTAAAATCACAGAATCACAGAGTATCTTTGAAGATCATCTCCAGCCTTTGACCCAGCACTGCCAGGTCACCTCTGAACCCTGTCTCAGCACCACATCTGTCTGCCTTCTAAATAGCTCCAGGGTTGGCGACTGCACTAGTGCCCTGGGCAGCCTGTTCCAATGTTTGATAGCCCCTTTTGGTGGAGAAATTCTTCCTAACGTCCAGCCTAAACCTCCTCCGATGCAGTCTGCAGCCATCCCCTCAGGTCCTGTTGCTTGCCACCAGGGAGAAGAGGCTGAACCCGTCCTTGTTCTACCCTCCTTTCAGATAGTTGTCTATTACTTTCTAGAGTGATAAGGTCTTCCCTCGGCTTCCTTTTCTCCAGGCTAAACAGCCCTGTTTTCCTTAACGGCTCTTCACAGGACTTCTGCTCCAGACCCTTCGTAATCCTTGTTGGTCTTCTCTGAACCTGCTCCAGCACTTCAATGTCCCTCTTGTAGTGAGTGGCCCAGAACTGAAAACGGTATTCAAGGTGCACCCTCGCTAGTGCTGAGTTCAGGGGGGACAATCAAGTTCCTATGGGCCACACTATTTCTAATACAGGCCAGGGTGCTGTTGGCCTTCTTGGCCACCTGGGCACACTGTTGGCTCATGTTCAGGTGACTGCTAACCCATACCCCTAGGTCCTTTTCCAGTCTGCAGCTTTCATAGGATCATAGGATCATAGGATGTTAGGGGTTGGAAGGGACCCAAGAGATCATCGAGTCCAACCCCCCACCGGAGCAGGACAAAACTATCTAACACAGATCACAGAGGAATGCATCCAGGCGGGCCTTGAAAGTCCCCAGAGAAGGAGACTCCACGACCTCCCTGGGGAGTCTGTTCCAGTGCTCCGTGACCCTCACAGTAAAGAAGTTCCCCCTTGTGTTGAGGCAGAACCTCCTCTGCTGCAACTTACACCCATTGCTCCTTGTCCTATCACAGGGAGCAAGTGAAAAGAGCCTGACCCCCCCCTCCTGGCCAGCCTTCAGGTACTTATAAACATTTAACAAATCTCCCCTAAGTCTTCTCTTCTCCAGACTAAAAAGCCCCAAGTCCCTCAGCCTTGATCAAGAGGCCACACCTCCCCAAGCCTGTAGCCTGCCATGGGGTTGGGGCTCAGGTGCAGGACCCAGCACTTGGCCTTGTTGAACCTCATGCAATTCACCTTGGCCTATGGATCCAGTCTGTCTAGGTCTCTCTGTAGATCTTCCTTACCCTGTGGCAGATCAACACACCCACATGGCTTGGTGTTGTCTGCAAACTGACTGTGGGTGCGCTCAGTCCCCTCCTGGGATTGCTAATAAAGATACTGAAGTTGTAGAATGGGCCCCAGTACTGACTCCCGAGGACACCACAGGTGACTGGGCAGCTCTCTTCACTACACTCCTGGAGCCCAGCCATCCAAACTGTTTTCTCTCCAGTGCAGCCTGTACTTATCCAAACCTTGGGCCATAAGAGAAATGTCTGAGCGTGTAAATGAAGGTGTTAATGAAACTGATTTCTATTTTTGACTTCAGATCAAGTGAGCATCCTAGTACCATATAGAGGAGAGGTGGCTCAGGCAGAGCTAGGTCCAGGCACAGCGATATCTGGCCATACCAGCAAATGGAGCTGTTCTGAGTGGAGGAGGCTCTGACTGATTTTTATCTGCAGCACCTCCAAGGCAGATAAAGCATCATGTTCATCTTTACAATCCATTCTGTTCTTTCTGAGCAGGCAAGTACTCACAGACTCTCTGATCAGCAAGTGGCACTAAACGAAGGTCAGAACCCGCTGCCCATATACCTGTCCATCAATGTCAAGGAAGACTTCAGCACTCTAGATTTTAAAGGTAATGAGTATTATAGATACTTCTATAAATATAAGAAGCTTCCTTTAAATGCTGGCTTCTGCTCCCATCCCCCTTCATATCTTCTCTTACCCTCTCTAACTTGCTGTCCTCCCACAGCTCTTCACAGCTCTCTTGGACTGCTGCTGCCTGGGGAGGAGCCCCAGCAGGTGCAATGGGCTGTGAGAGGAAGGGCATGGGGGAATGCCCTTTCCTGTGAGTCCAAGCTAGTGGATCTTTTAAAGAATTTTATTTTCTGCTGTCCTCACATCTGGGTTCTGACTTGGATAAAAGCATCCATCCTAATGCAATGACAGGGAGACACCTGTGCAAAGACTGCCTGGTGAGGGGTGGTGTCACATCCTGATCGATCGGAGAAAGAAAAGAGAGGGACTCAGGTTTGTGGATTCATTTGGGCCAAATGGAGGAGACTTGGACAATACGTCTGCTCAGGAATCAAGTTTACCGAAGCTAGTTATGTGCTGCCTTCAAAGAGGAAAGAAGGGAAAAGGAGAAAGACACAAAAGAAGGAGAGATTGTCAGATCGCTATCCTGAGCTCCAGCAGCAACTCACTCAGTTTGTCTTTCCCAGCTCCTTGACTCTGTGGCTCCGCAGTGCCATAGTCATCTCCTTGGTGTCTTTGGCTATGAGGTGGTGAGCGCACTCTTGCCACTGACTAAGTCCCTTTCAAGCCCTTGCTATGAGGGGTGTTTCTTCAGCTGCTGTGTGACATGAGGGAAGGTGGCAACTAGATGGGCAACTAGTTGTGCATGTGCCTGAGAGATGGGAGAGCAGCATCAGCCCACTCCATCCTGCGAGTTAGAGGTCACAGGAGACCCTGTATTTTATTATTTTGGGCATGATATGCAACAAAACATGTTTTTCTTGGTGCTTAGAATCAGCACCGAGATAAAGCTGTCTATCCTCTGATGTGCTCCTGGGCTGGTACATCTCGTTCTGTTCCCACCACAAAGTACGTACCTCTGCCACTGCAGGGTAGCTGGACCTCTGAAGGTGCTACACCCTTGTCTCTCCCCACTCACGATGTTTGAGGCATTGGCCTGTTTGTGGTCAGTCTGACAGGTGGAGATGCCTCTTGCTGTTAGCCATCACTGCTGCTCTTTCTGTCACCTCCACCTATTCCTCACAGCCTGTTTCACTGGCTGGGGCTCCTCCTCAGGCAGCAGTAGTCAAAGAGAGCTGAAGAGAGCAAGGAAGGAAGGATAAGGTAAGATATGGAAGCGGGTGAGAGCAGGAGACAGCTTCTGGTGCTCTGTGTGCCCTGATCAGGGATGCAGATCATAATTTCTGTGGTGTTTTCTGGCCCAAGTGAAGCAGGGAGTCCTGCAACTGAACCTGATCAGCTGCTTCTAGGCACCATTTGCAGTCATCAGTGCGTTCAGGCAAGGGTTGGGTGAATTTTGGTCAGAATTCTTTTAGCTTCACAGGACAGCGACTATCAGAATCTATGAACAGTAACTGGTGTCATTGTGACTCAGAACCAAGGATGACACATCCTATGCAGGACCTTAGCAACTGGTGGATTTTCAGAGTCAGAAGTTGCTTACTAGTACAGAAAAGAACCTGTACTCCAAGCTAAATGGGTTTTCCCATTGTTGGTGGAAGCAGTGGGTTCAGATTTAGCATTTAGCACTCTAGCACACAGCACACCGAAGAACACGTGTTTGTTTCAAGCCACGGTGTTGTCAGTTGCCAACATGCTGAAACCACAAGTATTGTTCTTCTAGCTTTTGATCCTCTAGGCTGTTGTTTTCACATGTGTCGGGGTGACTGCAATAAGTCCTTCCTAATGCTTTGCAGAGTGGGTGGAATTCACACCATACGAGGTGGGTTTCCTGAAATACGGGTCCTTTGTTCGTTCAGAGGATTTTGGTAGCGAGTTCTTCATGGGCCGCCTGATGAAGAAGATCCCAGAGTCTCGCATCTGCTTCTTGGAAGGTGATTTAGTACCTCTGATAATCATAATCTTTATAACCACATAGTTGACATCTAATAGCTGCTGGTCTGCAAGTCACCTACAAGTACAGAGGTGGTGGGTCTGCAATTTAAATATCAGATGAGCCAGCAAAAAGCAAGAAGAACCAGCAAGAAACAAATTCTTGAGACAAATGCAGTAAATTTGCCCAAACAGGAGACACACACAGTAGAGCTGGTTTTGGCAAATATTTAAATTCAGTCTGACTTTTATAAAGAGAGATGTTTCTAAACTGTAAGGTTGGATATTCGTACTCAAATTCATCCTGTTTCCTAACTAAACCAGTGCTAATTGAAACAGCTAGAGAGACAGATTCCAAATAGCTTGCCACAGCTGTTCTCTGAAGCTCCAGCACAGCATGAAGAATGACTGGTTTTTCTTTTAAACTTTGAAGGCACATGGAGTAATATATTTTCCACTAGTTTTATGGATGCTGTCTACCTCTCGGGTCATTCAGAGGACTTCTGGCACAGATGGACTCAAGGCAATGAGCATGACATTGGTGGGTCATTTGGTTTACTTTCCACTTTCTTCTGCATTGATTTCACATTTCTCTGATATTTATTAGAGGGATTTGGTTTTGGTTTAGGGGACACCAAGATTTTGGGAATGATAGAGAAAACAGGAGAGGAACTGTTTTGCTGGAAAACAGGAACAAAAATTACCCTGCCCTTTGTGCTCCCTGGGGAGTTTTGTTAGTCATGAGAGTGTCACTTGGGGAGCAGGTGGGGAACAAGGTGATGAAACCCACCTCTGCTCAGAACAGTCTGTGTGCCAATGCATGCACTCCCTCACAGGTGGGGCTGTGATGGTTTAGATGATCAGCTTCTCTTTGTTAGTATCCAGAGAAACACTCTAAATAAATGCAGACATACACCCTCTTCTCAACCAGGGCAAGTGTAGTGTCTTGCATCTGGGACAGACCAACCCCAGGTAGCGGTATAGGATGAGGCCTGACTTGTTGGACAGCAGTGTAGGGGAAAGAGGCCTAGGGTTGCTGGTGGACAACATGATGTGAGCTGGAACAGAGGATGTCCCATGTAAACACAAGGAAAAACCTCACTGTGAGGGTGACAGAGACCTGGCACAGGTTGCCCAGAAAGGTTGTGGAGTCTCCTGCTCTGGAAATACTCAAAACACACCTGGATATGTCCCTGTGTGACCTACTGTAGGTGACTGTGCTCTGGGAGGAGAGCTGGGCTGGATTTTTCAAGGTCACTTCCAACTCCTAAAGTTCTGTGATTCTCATTCTCGCTACAGAGGAGGACCCTGCTCTGCCCAAGAAGCCTCATAAACAGGCAACTTTCGTATCCATTCCCAAGGGCTGCCTTTCCAATACTCTTCGACAAATGATGACTGGACGGCCAGTGGTTTCAACTTACCCTAATTTCCTCAAGGGCTTGCAGCTACATAACAAGTATCTGGAGAATGAAAGCTTTTGTATGTGGAAAGGTAACATTACACTGATGTAGATGCATCTTTGAAGGCAGTTTGAGTGCAGATTCTTGCTGAAGACAAACATTTTGTAAATTTTAGTAAAAAGGCAAATTTTTATTTATATTACTTGATTGATATGCCTTGTATGTATGATGATTTACTCCTGGCCTCGTTTCTGTCTCGGAGAAGCCTCATCCTAGGAAAAGCTGCAAACTAATGTCTTACAGCTTCCACTGAAGCTAAATAACCTCAGATTTACACTAGTTGAAAATTGTCTTGATAAAAATAACTTTGGATGAAGCAGAGTTTTAAAACTCCTCCCTCTTACTGACCTCAGGGTAGAGCTATAGATGCTAGACTTGTGTCAAGGACAAATATTTAACTGTAGGGTTTTGTAACGTAAGAGTAATGTAGGTGTGGGCTGACCTTTCTCTCTTTTTTATGGACTTGCTCCTGCAGTGATGAATTGATAACGTGAGCATTTGACTTTCAGATACAGTGTTGGCTTCTTCTGCCAGCCAACTGAATGAAATGGGTGACTATCTCCAGCTGGTAGATACAGCTTTCTTCATCAACACCAGCTGTCCCCCCATTCTGAGGCCAGAAAGGAAAGTGGATGTCATACTGCATTTAAATTACAGTGGAGGATCACAGACTCTGGTGATGTTTTGATGCCGTGATCCTCTGTCTGACTCTAGCAGCTTTTCTCTATCTCTCTTTTTTTTGTTATTTAAATGATCATGTCAGTGATACTGTGACCATCATGTCCTTGACTTTATCAGGGATATTTTCAGTAGCTTTTCTGGAAAACACATAAAATTGTTCAGGCTGGAAAAGACCTTTAAGATCATGAAGTCAAACCAGGAACCAAACTGTCCCAGGGGCACCTCAAAGCCCTGTCCCTGAGCTCCAGATCTACACGACTTTTAAACCTGTCCAGGGACGATAATTCAACCCCCTCCCTGGGAAGCCCATTCCAAGACCTGAGGACCTTTTCCATAAAGAAGTTTTTCCTAGTGTCTAGATCACCTGTTCTCTGTACCTCTGCAGACTTATCCTTGTGCTACCACATAATTGGTTAAATAGTATTTCCTGTGTAATTAATTACTGTATTTTTTTTCTATTTTTGAGTGAAAATGTGGAGTTTTTCTTTTATGTTTGACTTTTGGTCAGTTGGTTTTAGTAAGTTTCAGTCAGGTTGGGTTTTTTTGCTGTGTTTGAAGAAGCATTGAGAGCTGTGTATGGTTAAAGAATGGAATGTATTTGTAGGAGGACCCGAACATGTGGATTGGTAGATGCATTGAATCCTTTGATCTGAGACACCACATGTAATCAAAATTTCCTAATCCAAATCCTCTGTCATGGCCAGCAAATTAAAAAACAAAAAATGTCAAATAAATGTCAAAAGCAGTAATTTTGCTTTAAAATTGTGCAGTGCTAGTGAATCATTCAAGTTTTTATTACCCAGAATATGTTAAAATCAAGAGGGAAGACTTGTTTTAGAGCATATTTAGCCTTACTTGTAAACATATCTAGATCACAGATTGTCTAGTGCTGCAAAATATTGTTCATGGGGCTTGGCAGCCTTATTTCCACCTCTCTTTGTGTTTCAACTCTTCTTTCTGTTGATCCAGCCACTGGACCTGTTCTCCAAGTACTGTTTGGAGCATGGGATCCCATTTCCCAGTACAGAGCTGAGCCAGGAAGACCGGGAACACCTGAAAGAGTGCTACGTGTTTGAGGACAGCTTAGAGGCACCAGTCTTGGTGTATTTGCCACTGGTGTGTGATACATTCCAGAAATACAAGGCACCAAGTAAGTTAACAGCACCAATCAATCATTTTTTGAGCTGGTCACATCCCATTTACCCATTTGATTTGTACCTCCTCTAAAGCCTGAGACTGGTAAACTTCTCATTGGCTAAGTTGTTCTATTCCCAGCCCTGTTGCGGTGGATGTAGTGTTGGCCATCTCATCAGGGATTTCAATGAGAAGTTTCAAAATCAATAAATAGTTATAGTTGGAGGCAAAGCCCCTTATCAGGGATCTGAGACAGTTTGCATTCCTTTGACAATACAGCACAGGAGGCAGCTACCAACTTATACCCACTGGTAGCTAACACTGTATCTCAGCAATGTGGTAGTGAGATGCTACTTTTACTTTGTTAACAAAGCTAGAATCCTCTTGAGAGTTTGTTTGCATGAGAAGAGTCGATAATAGAAACTGTGGAAAACATCCAATGAAGCAAAGGTTTTGCCAAGATAATGAGCAGCTTTGGTATCTCATTTTTGAAAAGTTGCCAGATTATTTTCTTTAGTTGAGAAGTGGAATAAACAGCAACTTGGAGGTTTTTTTAGCCAGAAAAATGAAGTTCCTGTTTCATTTTCAGTTTACAAATACTTTTGCATACATTGACTGGAATTTTCTTGTTGCTAATTTAATGTGATCCAGGAAACTTTTACTGTGAAAACGGAACAAAAATCCATGTGCCAGCTTATTGAAAAAGACCTCAAGTAGTTAATCTTCTCATTTGCCCTGCTGCGTGTGCCTAAGGGCTCAGCCACCGTACTGAGAGAATTCCCAGTGCAAGACATTCCTGATGTCATTTCCTAACAGTCAGTAGATCAGGAACCATCATCTCTCTATCTGATGGAAAAGTTAAGATACAAAATTCCAAACTTGCACAAGTGAAATCCTCTGATGGATAGAGAGGAAACAGTTTTGTGTGGAAAAGTCTTTCTGCCAGTCAGTTCTGGGTCAACTGTGACTATAGAGAAAGAGTGAAGGACTGGATTTTATTAGCATAGCAGATGTAGTATCTGTAGAGCGATCGCACGCTGAACCGTTTTCTTGAGGGTATTCAGTTTCTCCTGGCAGCTGGTGTGTGTTTTGTGTTGCCTAGTGGGAGTCTCCCACCTCAGTGACATTGCTGCATGGAACTTTTCTATGCTTTTCATTCAGATGTGGAGCGCAGTCCCACAGAAATGGAACAGGGAAGAGTTGATGTGTCCAGCTGTGCTGGTCCCTTTGCCACTGGTCTTCTCACATATACGGAAGAGAACTTCAACAAGTTGCTGAACCTGTGCAGCTACAACATCCTGAATAACAAGCGTTTAATTCTTCAGGCTTTGCAAACTGCAGTGGAACGAAAGAAACGATTCAAAAACTGTTCACCACCTCCATCAGCTAAACTCTCTTAAACTGTATTTTGATGAATCTCAACAGACGGAGATGTTTGGCCCAAACATTTTAGTAATGGACTAATAAATATTCCAGGAACATGGATCCATATGGAATGAACGTCTGTGTTAACTTGTTAAAAAAGAAAGTTATGTATTTTATTAGTACAAATTAGTTTGGAAAAAGAGTTTTAACAGCCTAGGCCTTGGCCGTAGCCATTATCTGCTGCAAGATCACAAATGTTCGTGTTGGCAGCAAAATTATTATACCAGCTCCTCTGACTTGTGTGAAGTTATGATGGTCAGCGAGTAGCTGCTGCTCCTTGTTTCTTCCAACTGCCATCCGAAACACAGACTCGAGAAGTCATGAGAATTTCCCACTCTTTTTAGACAAATGGTTGCTTAAGAAAATCTGTGTAATTGCTCAGTCTTCAATCTTACTTTCTCCTGTACACACCTCTGTCCATACAGTGTGACAACTGTCTTTCAAATACTGGGCGTCCATGCAGAACTCTATTAGCAAGGTCACAGAAGCGTGTTTATTGCAGTGCATTTATTCTACTGTGGACTCAGCTCAGCTAGTGAGTCTGTCTGGGCAAAAATGTTTCTTTCCTTCTGCCAGTGAGAAACCAATCAGGAACAAAGGCATCTGTGAGCTTTGGGAGTGGTCTTTGAGGGAGGATGAAAGAAAAGCTGCCACTGAACAGTGGAAGATGAAAAAACAGGAGGAAACTGCTGTTAAGGGTGCAGATGGCTGGGATGATAACAAGAGGTTTACAAGTCCAAATACCAGTAGTTGCAAACACCAGGGTATTTATTCAGTGCTTGGCTTGCACCATTTTTCTCTATTTTCATCCGTCTTTTCCATTGCCTTGAGAGTCAGCTCATTCATCTCCTTCACTGGAGACGTTTAAGACCCTGGCCTGGATGTGTTCCTGTGTGACTTGGTCTAGGTGATCCTGCTGTGGCAGGGGGATTGGACTGGGTGATCTTTCGAGGTCTCTTCCAATCCCTAATGATTCTATGATTCTTTACACTGGTGTGAGTATACAAAAGGGAAAAACTCTCACTCTTGTGTCTCACTTGCATGGTCAGAAGGTGTTGGGCTTTGTCATCCACTGATCTCTGTTTGTTAAGTAGGAGATAATGTCTTTGTTAGCTCTAAGGCAGTCCTTTCTCTGTGCTTCAGTTCCTTCTAAAGGAAATAAGACTAGTGGGTATCTGTTACCAAGCTTTGCTCTGTTGTGATTCAAGCCAATAAAGTCTTCCTTCATAAGAGGAATCAATTGACAGAGAACTTTCCATCATCTTTCCATAGGTCGTCAAGTCCAAGAACTTTTTATGAGTTACTGAGAAATCTTTTGTTCAACTCCTAATGAAAAAGTCAGTTTTCACCTTCTTTCCTTGCCCTTGGTTAGGATAACTTGATGTTATGTCTCACCAGTAAGCCAGCAAAGCACCGGTGCATCCCCATCCCAATACCTGACCCTATGCTTGCATGGACTGTGGCAGGAAGTTCACCAATAAGTCCACCCTCACCCAGCATCATTGCACCTATGCTGGCAAGAAGCTTTTTGTCTGCAGTGACTGCAACAAGAGTTTCACCTTCATTGGCAACCCCAGCTGGCACCGCTGTGCCCACGTTGTCAAGAAGCCATAAACCTGTGCTGACTGTGGCAGGAGCTTCACTGACTGTGGCCACCTGATCCAGCATATCTGCATCTTCACTGGCCAGAAGCCCTACTGCTGTGGTGACTGTGGCAAGACCTTCAGTGACATCTCCAACCATTGTTCAGGACATGCACACCCACGGTGGTGAGAAGTTTTTTGTCTATGGTGTCTGTGGCCAGAGCTTTACTTGCAGCTTCCAATTTAAGCACCTTGAGAAGATCCACTCCAGTGATCACAGAAAAATCACAGAATGGCCAGGCTTGGAAGAGGCCTTAAAATTCATCCAGCTCCAACTCCCCTGCAGAGGCAGGGACAACTTTACTAGACCTGGTTACTGAGGGCTCCATCCAACATGGCCTTGAACCCTTCCAGGGATGGGGCCACTACAACTTCCTTGGGCAACCTGTTCCAGCATCTCACCACCCTCATAGGAAGGAATTTGTTTCTCATGTCCAACCTCAATCTCCCAGCTTCAAGTCTGTAACCCTTTTACCTTGTCCTCTTCCTATGCCCATCTTGCCCCTCTGATATCCACCAGGAGTGGCCCCAGGGATTCTCAATGGTGGATTCCTTTCCCTGCCCCTCCAGGTTTTGCTGCTGTGGGTGGTATTAAACCTCAATAGAGACCCCAAATCCCATCCTGGCTCAGCTCTGCCAGTGCCACCAAAGGTGGCACCAAGTAGCACCAGTTACACCAGTGCCATTGCACTTCAAGGCAGAGCCCTTTCCCAAGGAGTGTTTGCAGTGGGGGACAAGGTGGGGGACACTATGCAGCTTCCCTACAAGGGACTTGCAGGTCTAGGGTGCTTTAATGTGAAGAGGGGTATGTTGTTGCCTGGGAGATGCTGGATGTCAGGAAGTGTCAGATGTTTGTGGGGAAGGGAAGACGTAGTGGGGAGGGTCCATTTCTAGCAGATTGAACTAAAATTTCCTCTTTCCCACCCAGTATTCTCTACATCTGGTGATTAGTCACCATGGCCAGTGCTGCCACCAGAGCTGGGCTGAGGTTTGACTGGAATTGGCTGGTTTTTTCCAATGCATGGTGTCCCAGGGGTAAAAAAATCCCATCCATGTTCCAATTTTAAGAAGAACATGACTGAATAAAATCTTATTTAAATGACATGAGGAAGTTTCTGGATCACAGAACTTGGCTTTTATGGAGGAATCTCTCTCCTTGTATTCACAGGACAGGTGAGCAAGGATGGAAACCATCCGGAGGTTTGTAAATAAGTTCCCAGTGCTGACCAGCCCACCCCATGTTCTTTGTTAATAGCTCTCATTACAATTAGTCTTCAGTGGAAATTTATCCTGTGTGTTTGGGGAGTGGGTTTTTTGTGTTTTGAAGACCCTGGGAAATGAAAAGAGTACAGTAACTAATTTTCGTTAATAAAACTTGTTTTCACTTCTCTTTACTAGAAGTTTCCCCCTGTTTTTTCCGTATTTGAAGACTCTGAGATGTTCTAGATTCAGTTGAGATTCAAATTGGCTCTAGATTTTCCTGTAAAGGTTGTTGTCACATTTCTGCCAAAGAAATAATTATGTCAAAAGAATTCTGGACTAATTAACTGACATTGGCTGGTCTTCCTCATGCCTGGTGAGGTCAGAGAAGAGAAAAAGCTGCTTGGACAGTGTCTGAAGTGTTGGATGCACCCAGAAAGGCCAGGCAGCCTCAGGCTTTGCAGGCTATTCCTGCAAAGGCAGAGATGCTGCTGTGGATGCTACAGAGCTCAGGGAAAGGCAGAGACAAAGCTGTGAGCTTTGTGAGACAGCGCTTGGATTGGAAATTCTTGTGCAACAAAACTGGAGGCAGGATTGCACATACTGGTAACAGCTAGGCCAGTACTGTACAGACTCTTTTTGGATGACAGAACTGCTTAACATGCAGATTGCTTCAGATGAGGCTGCAGGAGGAGGGAGATTTTATCTCCAGAAAGAGATAAAATGTGGAGTCATTTTAAATGAGTTTCTCAAGAGTCTTTTGAAGGCAGAAGTCCGTATCACGGTCAAGACAGTGTGAAGTAAAAATTTCAGTGCTCCCCACCCTGAACAGCTTCTTCGAATCTGTTAGGGGAGGACATGTGCTGGAGGCGGCGCGGAGAAGCATGCAGTCGACTCAATATGAGTGATTAACGCAAGTTCTGATTTATTATACCTAAACATTAGTTTGTATAGAGTTAGGCTTAATTGCATGTTCTAAACTTATTGGTTCCTAAGTCTATCGCTATATGATTGACATTAACTATTTCAAGCACTTATTGGTTAAAAGACCTGATACCATACAAACAATCAAACTCTGTTCTGACTACAAGTCACAAAAGCATCCTCTCTTAACGCCTTGGCCTTGCTCAATACAATGTTGCAAGACTTTTGCCAAGTCCTTGGCTTCATCCTTGGTCCTAATCTCGTTGTCCATATTATCTTCAATGTTCAACCATCACACCAGCTGCTTCCCATGGCCTAATTCAGTTCTAACTGTTCCTGCTCAAAGCCTGGATTGTACAACGCCTCTATTGATCCATGTCCCTGTTCTCTTAGCCACTCTGCAACAGACATGGTTTGCAGCAAAAACTTGGTGTTGCTCTTGAGCAGGAGAGGAATCATTATTTAGGAACATGTTTTGGGTGTCACAGTAGCAACACGGAGAAAGGAAAAATGCAGCCTGAACACCAGGAAACCATTCAGCAAGCAAGGTGCACTGGCTCTGGAATAATATAAACTGTGAAGTGGTATCTTGCCCACAGATCTTAAATGTGACACAAAGAGAAGTAATTAATGTTAAGGAGTCTTGTATTTGTTGTGAAACAGCTGGAACAGTATCAGTGTGTATGTGGGTGTGTGTGCTGTGGCACCATGGGGTGCTGAGCTGGATAACCTACCCTCTGTCCATCCATAGAGGATGTTTGCTGGTGTTTTTAATGAAAAAAAATTCCCACCCAGTATTTTAATGCTGGAAGTTTTCCAAGGAAGCATTCTTCTTTCAAAATCTGGAAAGACTAGTTTAGCTGGAGTGCAAGCCAATGATTCTCTGCTCTGGCTGCTGCAACTGTACTCGTTCATCAATGTTTAACACAGATAATGTAAGGAAGACAGAAGTGAGATACTTCATCTTTAGGGTATTGATGCTCATGTCCATTGAAAATACTTTTTATTTTACTTTTTGTAGCGGGTTGAAACTCAAAGTGCTTTGCTCCTGGGTTTTCGGCACCAATTTTGTGGTGGGTTCAGGACCACAATTCAATATCAAAGAAAGGAAAGCAAAGCAGTGAGGTCTTGATGGCATCTTGGATAAAATTCACCAGACAATCGATAGCTTAGGGAAACTCCAGAAAGGTTTATTAACTCTATAATTATATACAGAATAGGAAAAAAGGTTATGCAAGTCGGTGCATGCAAACTAGAAACTGTGTCATAAATGCCATCACACAACCTGAGAAAAATATAACGGGAGATCACTATAGTTTGGGCCTTGGATCTTCTTCCAATTTAGAGACCTGGGAAGGAAAGCATGTCAGTCCGGGATGGCCTGAGTTTCTCAGCACCCACACCTGCATCCCTCGGTGCAGCCACATGCATTTCAGCGTGGCTTCTCCAGCTCA
>VXBP01008185.1:30756-56178 GCA_013400115.1 Rhinopomastus cyanomelas
CCCCGCCACGCCCCGCCCCGTCCATTCCCGGGGCAGTGGGGGGGCGCTCTCTTCAGGGCTGCAGCCTGTGAAAAAAGGGCGCGAACAAAGACCCCGCCCTGTTTTTTATAGGCTCCCCCTAGCCCGCTATTCAGGGGCAGATCCCAGGACAGATCCTTCCGGGGTAGGTTCCCATGACCTGTGCAACCGGGGACAGGTCCCCCAGAACACAACACAAATTTTCTTCCTCATGAAAGCATTTCTAAAAGTTCTAGCAGTTCTCAAGCTGCAACACTTTTCAATTAAAATTTCAGGTGCTGCAAGTTTATCTCTCTAGTAATTTTCCTTTTGTTCAGTATCTGTTGAGAAGGCTGTGCAAAAGTGGCCATGGAGCAAGTAGCAGGCTGCTAAAAGCTTTCGATGGAAGCCACTAGATAGTATCGCTGCACATTTTGGGTAAGAGCTTCCCAGCATGTGCTTCATAGAGTTACCAGCATAGAAGGAACACCTTGTGGTTAAAGGGTCCCTGGACGATACTTTCTCTTGTCCTCCATTCAGAGCTTCTCTGATACTGGCCCCCGTGGCACAGGGGAGTGCGTTTGTGTGGCATCCACTGCAGTTTGCAAGGTGATTTGCCTCACCTGCATGAAGGGAATTGTTCATCAATGTGAATGAGATTGATTCAAAAATAATCCCTTGAATATCGTGGTGCAAGTGTCAGCGCTAACCACCCTTTGTCATCAGGCTGGGAAGAGTGTGGCAGAGCTGGAGTCTGGTCTCATCTACTCCAAAACCGTCCAGTCTCCACGTGTGTGCTAATTTAGGGCTCACATAATCACCAGTGTCAGATGCAGTGACTCACTGCACACCACGGTGAACAAGGAACCAGGGTGGGGTTTGTGCCCTGGTGTCTCCTGTTGGGTCTGCCGTAAGAATGAGCACACATGGGATCCATCCCTTTGAAACAAGCGCAGAGGGTGGGCGAGCTGCTGTGTTCCCTGGGCCCACACAGAACAACACAACCCTTCCACCTGCCTCACCCGTCCACCCCCGCCTCACCCTGCTGCCTAGAGATCCTCCCTTCCGTCTCATTGAATTGCAAATCAAACCACAACATTTCTGGGCTTGGGCTCACATTTTTTCTAGATAATTGCTAAATATCAAAGTAGAGAGCAGTCAGCAGGTGGTGAGGTCACTGTGCAGCACAGACATGCCCTGAGTTCCCTGACGGGGAGCATGGGTCCTTCTCTGTGGTACCCTGCTAAGGGAACACTACTGCAGGTATTTGAGTCCATGGTTTGGAAAGAGGCTGTTGGGATTGAGTGGGGAGGCCTTGGAACAGGGTGCCCAGGGAGGGGGTGGAGGCACCATCCCTGGAGGGGTTCAACAAATGGGCAGCCAGGGTGTTTCCGGAGATGACTTAGTGATTCAGGGCTGTAGGGTGCATTGCTGGACTTGATGACCTTGATGGTCTTTTCCAAGCTTGATGATTCTGTGATCTCTCTCCACTACCCTGAAGAGTCACGGTGTCAATGCACAGGTGCTCTGGCAACTGCGATTTCATTAGTCACAAGAGCTTTACCTGGGGAGTTAGAGCTGCTACATAAGTGCAACCATTTGTATTAGCACTAGTATTTTCAAGAGGGCAATCCTTAGGTAGAAGAGGGCTTTGCTGACCCCCTCAAACGCCACAGCAGGTGGAAAAGAAAGCCTGCTTTGTTCTGCTGACTCAGGTGAGGTGCTCTAATAGGCTGCAGGAAGCAGGGAGGGGACTGCATAGTGACTGGGAATAGTAAAGGGGTGGGGCAGGAGAGTCTTGTCATAAAATCCCTGTTCCTCCATCTCCAACCTGCACAAGGAGGTCCTGCCAGCTGCACGGCGGGGCACATTCTCACATTTATATGTGACTGAGTCTGCAATGGGATCCAATTTAAGTTCAAATGAGGTAAGAAAAGAATCTGATAGCCAGCGTGAGGTGGGTAGGACTGCCGGGTGTTTCAGTGAAGTTGATCAGATAGGGGAATAATGAGCTGTTTCTGGTGTATTGGCAGTCCTCACAGAGCAAGGTTGCTCTTCCTCAGGTCTTGTGGCTTCAAGGCTGGTTTTCCTAGTCTGCCCTTTTACAGAGCCCATGGTGTTTCCAAGCTCTGCTTTGGGGCTGACAATGTCAGCTATTGAATTTTCTTTAAAAAGCTTGATGTCAGGGAAGCAAGAAGCTGGCACAGAACTGTGATGGGTTTGTTGACGGGTAAAGCCCCCTAATGAATGCTGTTAATGAGCACTGCTCTAAGTGTGTCTTTGAATGTGAGATAGTTTTAAAAGTCAGTCTAAAATAAGAGTTGAACGTGTAGCTTAGTTGTCTTAACTTTGCCTTATGTCATTTTTCCTAGACTTTTACGGGTACCTCAGCGCCAGCGGTGAGTACGGTAGGTAGCAATTAGCTGGCCCTTCATTAGATGTTGTCCAGTGCTGCATGCAAATCATCAGAAAAAATGTTAGGAATTTGATAGCTTGGGGGAAAACTGTTCTTTATTTACTGGACACTAAAATCTGAGCTGAGATTTCAGCTCTATACATGAAATACTGCTTTGGCTTTCAATAGTCTTCAAATGGTTTTTTGGGGCCTCTGGTGTTTTGATACTGTGAGTAGGGGTTGCACTGTCCTGGGTGTGTTTGTGCTTCATCTATATTATCTTTTTGGTTTTCCCCTTGTTATGTTTTTTCCTAAGAAGATGCCGTTTAAATTAGCCTTTCAGTTGTTCTCAGGGCCTGTTACTCCTTCTAGCCTCTGTACTATAATGATGTCTGCAATTCTCTGCACAACGTAGTGTTTGATGGCACAGCATCGCAACAGGCATAACCATGGAGTAAATATGTAGTGCTCAGCCTCCTGACAAGCCGAGTCTCATCAGCTTGGTGGTAGTGGGAGTAGTGCCCAAACTCCTCTGAATACGAAAACTGAGCAAAAGTGTGTTTTGCAAAGGCAAAGCTGAACGGAGGGTGAAGAAAACTTTGCACAGACAAATAGAAACTCCCTGGTCAGTTAGCAGACCTTCATTTCACAGGCATTAGCATAGAGGAGCATATATCAGATAAGCTGCTTCAAGCCAGCAAATGGGGACAAAGGCAGCGGTGACAGGATGGGGCTGTTTCCAGGTATTTGCAGGAGCTTTGGGGCTGCCCGTATCAGCTGGGGACCTGTAGTTGGGAAGATGGTGTCTTGCCTCTGCTTCAGCCACATGGAGGTTTCCCAGCCTCCTTTCTTCTAGCCTTTGGTTCTGTGTGGAGGTTTGGAGTGCTACAGGCATTCTCTGGTGTGAAGGCAGATGTGACCTGACTTATGAAGGTCTGCTGTTATTGATGCTGTCTGATGCTTGACTGTACCTGTGAGCCAGTTACCTTCTCTATTCAAAGTGAATGCTGCTTCAGAAAGTAGATTTAAAATGACATTTAGGTCTCTCACAGGCCTAAGGAAGTATGTTAGGATCATAAAAATTATTACTTTTTAGTCCTGTAAAACTGATTAAAGATCAAGCTATTTTTTTAATCCTTAGTTCTTTTCACATTGCTAGTAGATCTATAGAGCTAGATTCTTTTTTTCTTTAATCCATGACATTCGGTCTTTATGATGATAAATATGTAGACACAGTACCTTGGAGTTGTTTTCTGTCAGTGACTCAGTCAAGGAAACCAGATTCCACTGTCACAGTCAAGTTTTGGAGGAACTCATGGGACATGTGTGATTTCAGCTTGAGTGACCATTTGAATTAAAGAGAATATGTAAAATGCTGAGAAGACATTGGTAGTGCTCTAGAGATCACAGGCAAAAAATAGCACTTTCTAGGTTATTCAAACTGCTGTGTCAAATCCAAATAATAGAGCTACTTGGTCTTGAGAAAAAGCAGGATTGAACTGTGGAAATGCTTGACTCTGTTTCCCTTGGATTTATATTGACATGCAAGTCCAGTTGGGGGCCTGCAAACAGGAAGGGAAGAAAAATCACATGGAAATGGCAGTCTGAAACCACACAGGTTTTATACAACTCTTGGAGAGAAGCAGGCCTTGAGTCACTGTTTCTCCATTTGGTTTTGATTTTCTGGAGCAACCCCAGTGACTTGTACTGTCTTAGTAAGAGCCATCTATGGGGTGTTTTAAACTAGGTGAAGTAAATTTAAAACACGTATTATGAGGAAGTCTTTCTGGTACATTTGACGTTGCCTGAGGTGGGAGACATGACAACATCATTAAATCCTGCTGACCCTTGAAGCTCCAAAGCTCTTTGAAGTTGGAAGGTGCCAGTACCTGACCCAGGTCAGAAGCAGGCAGTCCTCTGCCTTATAAAGTCCTGACGCTCTTTCACAAAAGGCTGAGTGGTTCCTTTCTTGGACTTCATAGGTTTTAAAGTTGCAGTCACATTTCTATTCCTGCTCAAAGAGGAAGACAAAGGAAGAGTTGTCTGCTCCAAACTGGTCTGATGTGTGGTTTTATCTTGATAACCGCTTTTTATTTGGATGGAACTTTGGATGTGATGCACTCTAGCTCCCTCAAGAAAACCAAAATAATCTATGGAAAATTTCTGAGCTTGGAATTTTACAGAAATAGAGAAGTTTTAGAGGCCGGTTATGTAACTCTTCATCATATGGATGAGCACTCACTTGTATGATCACTCCTACTGACTTCCCTGGGATTAGACCTATGAGGATTGCACAAGTTTGCCACAGGTCGTAATTGAAGCTTTGTCTGACGTAGGGTAGTGTGACCAAGTCCTGCGTTCGCAGTCTCATATACTTAAGTAGCTTCAACGGTGGTTATTAAAATACCTGGCTTGTGCTTCCGGTTTATGAGGTAATGATCACGTCTCAGGCAAAATAAGTGCAGAAGCTGAAAGTCCAAGTGTGTGCAATGACTGACCTGTGAGGCTTCTGGCCCCAGAACTCGCCCAGCCTGCGCTACGGTCATTGTCACATTAAAGCAAAGGTGTGGAAGTCATTGTCTGTTGCTAGTTGATCATCCAGTTTTTCTGTGTGACTTTGAGTCAAGTTGTTGTCAGCTGGATTTAAGAAAACATTCAGGCATCTCAGTGTCAGGATTTATATGGTCTCACAAGCATTTGGGATGAGGTCTGTCTCTACAACCCAGAGTGAATTGATTTGGTCTGTCTGGAGAATTAGATAGATCAAAATGGAAACTGTAGCAGCTGAGTAGAGAACTGCAGAAATTGGTCCATCCCAGTTAACAGGGACACCTGGGCACAGAAGCACCCTTCTTAGATTCCGTGTCTGTGTGTGCTGCAGGGAGGTCCTATTACCCATGTGAGATGCACAAAGTAGAGATCTAGATGCTTATTTTCAAAGAGCCAGACAGAGGTTATTCCTCTAAAGTGGTGTCAGGCCTCAGGGTTATAGCACTTCCCTGGGATGGGGAACTTATTGAGTCCATTCTTCAGGATTCAAGGTGGGCAAGCCCCATCCTTCCTAGGTAAAGGCATGCTCCACCTCTTCTGCTGAAAGAGCACTGCTGAGGACAAAACAATTGAGGGTTCATTGAAAGCAGGGACCAAGCATAAATGTCAGTAGATTTGGCAGAGATAGACAAACCTTGGCTGTTGATCCTGTGCCTCTTGTCCCACCTAATCAGTAAATTTGCAGATGACACCAAGCTAGGTGGGAGTGTTGGTCTACACGAGGTTGGGGAGGCTTTACAGAGACTTGGATGGATTGGAGTGACTGGCCAATGTTAACAGTATAAACTTCAATGAGGCCAAATGCCAGGTCCGGCACTTGGGCCACAACAACACCCCGCAGTGCTACAGGCTGGGGAAAGAGTGGCTAGAAATCTGTCTGGCAGAAAGAGACCGGGGAGTGGGTTCTAAATGATGAGCAGTTGAATGTGAGCCAGCAAGGTGCCCAGGTGGCCAAGGCCACTGTCATCCTGGATTGTGTTAGAAATAGTGTGACCAGCAGGAGTAGGGAAGTGATTGGCCCTCTGTACTTCTCACTGATGAGGCCTCACCTTGAGTACCATGTCCAGCTTTAGCACCTCAATAGAACTATGACGTTGTGGAGCTGGCGGGGTGCGGTGCAAAGAAGGGCAAAAAGCTGGTGAAGAGTCTGGAGGACAGGTCTGCTGAGGAGTGGCTGAGGGAGCTGGAGCTGTTTACTTTGAAGAGGAGGAGGCTGAGGGGAGACCTCGTCGCCCTCTACAACTACCTGAAGGGACACTGCAGAGAGGTGGATGCTGGTCTCTTTGCACAGCTGGTCCGTGACAGAACAAGAGAGAAGGACCTCAGGCTGCCCCATGGGAGGGTTAGGCTGGACAGTACGAAAAGTTTTTTCACAGAAAGAACAGTCAGAGATTGGAACAGGCTGCCCAGGGAGGGGCTTGAGGCATCATCCCTGGAGGTGTTTAAAGGTTGTTTACATGTGATGTTGGGGGAGCTGGTTTAGGGGTGAAGATCTGAAGCGTCTTTTCCAGCCTGAATGATTCTGTGGTTCTGTGATAGGTGGGTTCTTAATGCAGTCTGCAAAAACCTTTCAGTACATAGAGGCAATACATTTGCTTTCTTGTAGTTCTTTGCAGAAACACGTGGTAGACGATACCTTACAAACCAGCATAGATTTTGAGAAACAAGTCCAACCTTACACGCAAAATAACAGCAAAGGAGGAACCATGGCTAAAGACTGATTGACATATGAAATTAGAACTTTACCACTCTCCAGGCTCCAGTCTTTCTTTGAAATTCCTATTGCCTTTTAAAAATTAGGTCAGTCAGCCAAGGCCTGATGTCCTTCACTCACCTTCCCACTTCATCAATTAAAGAGTAGCTGTCCACAAGCCTTGTGTCTTGGTGACAACCTTCTCTTTTGATGACATGCCTAGGAGTGCATCTGTCTTTTACCCACTTCCACTTCATGCATGTAGAAAAGTAGTTCTAGCAGTTCAACTAGATAGTCTGACATGTAGTAGTGCTGTGTACCCCAGACACGTGCAAGCAATGGGGTGGTGTAAGAGGCAAGCATGTGCTGTGGAGGTTGTTGCTGTCATAGTAATAATGAGATGGTGTTAGAAAAAAGTGATCTTTATCAAATCCAACTCTCAGCATCTGCTCTCAAATCATGTGTGGTTTTGAGGTGTTGCTTCTATTTCAGACCCAAAAAGGGTTCTCTGCCAAAATTTGGTCTGGTAAATTATATCAATGGAGCCTTATAAATCCCTGTTTTATCTATGTTCCTAGCTGTTTGGAGTTACAGTACTCTGTGCTATAAACTGTAATGTTAATCCGAATGTCGTCTTTTTACTTCTTTTGAAACTGTGCTGCAGAGACCAGTGTCTCCATTCAACTTGCTGACAGTAAAAGTATTACGCGTGCGGAATGTCCGGAAGGCAGACTTGTGTGAGTACTTCTACCCTTCTTGGCTGTTTCTAATTCTTTAAAGAAAATATTTGGTCAATACCATTGTTCTTAAATGGCTGAAGGTTTGTCAGACTTATTTTTATTGTGATACTCAGGTGTTACTTTATGCTGTTAGGAGGTTACCTCAAGCAAGGCAGTGTGTTTGGTCTCTTACTTTCGTATCTCACTGTGTGAGACCCTTCCCTTACCCTCATGACATCAGACTAGATCAGAGATCTGTTTTTTAAATGATAAAAATTCTGCACCTTCAACTAAGAAAAGTCAGAATTCTCTACAGAGGTTTTGGGCAGAAGAACGGAGGGGACCAGTGACACAAATGTGAAACCAGCACAAGCAGGAAAGCCTGTGGAAATAACAGACACAGAAGCAGAAACATTCTGTGATTTCTGGAGAATTTATGATATGTAAGACGTGATACAATCCAGTGTGCCTGGGAATTTACTCAAACCAAAGGACAAACTAATTTAGAACTCAGAAAAAATGAAGCTAAACACTACAGTGAGAGTTTTAAAGGAGTGTGAGAGATAAGTGATGGGAAGTGAGAAGAGGATATTTAAAATAGAGACTGCAAGAGAAGACTGTTGTAGCCAAGTCACAGAACAGAAGTTTATAGTGAGAAGGGCCCAGACAGAGGAAATCTCTGCACTGGGGAACTCTGCAGAGTCTGGTGTGACCCATCTGTGGAAGCCCTGAAACAATTCACCTTCTTCGCCTCCACAGACTACTGAGCATTGGCTTGCTGAACCAGTGTGGCAGCAAACTGAAAATTAAAAACCTCTGTTGGAGAATGAGACTTACAATAGGTGGAAAGAATGATTTGTCCACCATCCAGATATGGTACTGGCTCACCCAGGGGAGGGACTGGTTTAATTTTGAATTTTCCATTTCATTCTAGAGCTTCCTCACAGACTGTGTTCCATAGATGTTGGTCCTCAATAACCCAGTCTCCTGGGTGCACTGGAACAGGTTCAGGTGCCTTTCAAAATGCAGTTCTGCTCTGAGACACTTTGACGGAGACATCTGAATAGCAAACTAACTGTGTATAGAGGTTTGGAAGACAGGGAAGGACAAGGTAAAAAAAAAAAAAGAGAGAAAAAAGCAAATTCAAATCTAAAGACCACAAGAATAAAGTAGAAAGCTGTAAAACAGAGAGGAAAAGACTACATGTTCCTGAAAATCTACCTGAACATGGCTCAAAACCTGTTTGCTTCTGTAACATTCAGATTTCCATGCATCACATTCCTGAAGTTCCTGAAGGAAGGAGCTGGCAATTCTAGTTAATCTACTGTATATTTCGATATTGTCACTAGCATAATGGCTCAAGAGGAGAAGGAAATTTACCCGAGGTTAGGTTTGGTGGTTTCAGGTAGGAGGGATGTGCTCATAACATGTGAAAGTTGTGCTTAACAGCAATAGTATATTTGGATGAACGCTGACTGTCTCTGCTGTGCACACGTGAGCTGTTTGATTGACTTACCCCTCTGTCTTCTACAGTGCAAGACTAACGCACTCGTTTATCTTTTCCTTTTATTCTTCCAGCTTTAGAAAGCCTGCTGTGGTTTTCTGAATGTCTTGCTTACTACTTCTGACCTCATATTTTTTACTTTAGCAGTTATAGATAACCAAACTGCTTTCTTTTGTGTGACGTTTGCTCCATTATTTGGGAAAAGCAATTTGCTCTATTAGACAAAAGGAGAACAGCTTGTAAGATTTATAGTTCTGGGTTTTTTAGACATAGTTTTCTGTACAGAAGCAAACACTTTGTGGTCTTATAGTTGTAGGCACAATTTCTATTTAACAAAATCCAAATGTTCAAATGCTTAACTGGTGTTTGGCACCAACCCAGTACGTGATGTGGCCAGGCAGTCAGTGCTGTTGCATCTGCAGAGCTGCTCACACAACTGTACAGACTCAGGCCATTGTGACTGTCCTTCTCGGGAGCAACTTGCTCAGTCACTGTGGTGAACTGCAGCCTTTCTTTGTGAAGGCTGTTGCTAGGTCTGCTGCACCACAGTGCTTTTTTACCTCGTCTTCTGCTCTCAAGAACAGGTGAATAACGTATCTGTACCCGCCTTGAGTTGCCACAAATTGAGAACTTGGACATCCCAAGGATTTGTGTAAAGTGTGTCTGGCAGAGTGATTTGTAGACTTACCCGCAAGAGTATTTTCTTACAAGGGAATTTGTATTCTGAATAAACACAAATTTTTGTGGGAAACCTGTTCATTTTTTGCCTGCAGTGGGAAGAAAATTTCCTGGAATCTTTAACTTTTCTGAGGCACCAAAAATAAAAGTTTCAGCTAGTTTTCCTCAAAACTGAGTTCTTTTCAACTCTGAGAAAACACCCCTTTTCTACCTCTTTGTAATGGTGACCACACACTGCATGTTGTCATGCTGAGCTAGCTTTTCTTTCCTCCACATCAGCATTCCTGTTCTTCTGATTAAACCTCCATGTTCCCCACATCACTGTTGGCTTTATCTGTTGTCTTTTCCCATTAAGGCAATGTTTGTGCTTGATTTCTTTTGTCTTTGATTCTCACTTTCCTATTTACTGCAGGGAAAAATAAAGGCACTTTGAAAATATTTCTCCTTCTTGTTGTTCCAGAGCAAGATAATTCTAACAGATTTGAACACAGGACTGGAAGTCTAGACTGTGTTTTTAACCCTAACACTGGCTGCATTAGGAGATCAAGTCATTCACGTTATCCCCATGCGTTTGCTTAACCTTTCCATTGCACCATGAAGTGGTTCATCAGAGTGTTTCTGAGGCCTCTAAAAACAGAATCTGTAGCATTCATCACCTTAACCATTCACCACTTTCATCTGCCTTGTGCTTGTGCCTCTGCTGAGTGTCTGATGGCTCATGCAGTCCTTAACATGTTTGGCTAAAGCCACTTGCTGGAAGTGCCTTCCTTCCCACAGTGATTAGCAGGCTTTTACAGATGGTGAATTAGATCATAAAGGCTAAGGACAGCATAAAGGCACAGCTGTATAACATGTGGCTGGTAGAAAACCCCAGCTCTGTAGTTTTTACTGAAAGACAAAGAGGAAATGCATAAAGAAAATTGTACTTAATAAGATGTAATAACACTCTTACAGGTCTTGAGTGTGATGCCCACATTGACTAGGGGTTGAATTATTTGACCTCTTCTGACTCACAGGTTTACTGCAAGAACCAGATGACTCTTCAAGCAATGGTAATCATAGCATCACAGAATGTATTGGGCTGGAAGGGACCACCAAAGGTCATCTAGTCCTATTCCCTACAACAAGCAGGGCCATCTCTCACCAGACCAGGTTGCCCAGAGCCCCATCCAGCCTGACTTTGAATGGCTCCAGGGATGGGGCCTCCACCACCTCTCTGGGCAGCCTGTTCCAGGGATTCCCCCACCTCAGCTTCAAGAATGATTTCCTCCTGTCCAGCCTCAATCTGCTCTTTTCCAGCTTCAAACCATGACCCTTCGTCCTATCATTCCCTGCCCTTGGGAACAGCCTTTCCCAGCCTTCTGACAGCCCCTTTCGGGAACTGGAAAGTGGCTCTAAGGTCCCCTGGAGGGTCCCCTGGAGTCTTCTCCTCTTCAGTTGAACAACCCCAACTCTCTCAGCCTGTCTTCATAAAAGAGGGGCTCCAGCCCTGTGAACATTTTTGTAGACTCCTCTGGACCTGCTCCAATAGTTCCAGTTTCTTCTTGTGTTGGGGTTTCCGGAACTGGAGGCAATACTCCAGTGCAGTAGGGAAAATATATCATGTGCAGGTACGAGAGGAAGGCCATTGGTGCCTGCATGAAGCTTCCTGAAGTCCCAGTCCCTGACAGTTGTCCCTCCAAACATGGAAGAAGCTGATGTCTTTGGCAGTACTCATGGCTTCCCTCCCTAGACTTGAGTGATGGCAAGATTGTGCCAGTCTGCAGTTAGAGTAGGAGGAAAGAGTAGAAGGAATAGTAAGTAATTTAACTGTGGTGCTGCAGTGGATTTAGTTTTCCAAAAGAATTGCCAAGAAAAACAAAACTTAGCCTGGAGCAGGCTGCCCAAAGAGGTTGTGCAGTCTCCTTCACTGGAGACGTTTAAGAACTGCCTGGATGTGTTCCTGTGTGACTTGGTCTATGTGATCCTGCTGTGTTGGGGGATTGGACTAGATAATCTTTTGGGGTGCCTTCCAGTCCCTAATGATTCTATAAAAATGTTGTTAAATATTTAAATTAATATGAACCTGGCACATTCTAATTGGTGACAAGGTGTTCAAGCTTTTCAGCTTTGATGGGAGAACACTTTTGGGGGAAAAGCCCCATAGATCTGTTGTTCTTCATTTAATCCAGGACTTAGATAAAGGTTTTCAAGTAGTTAAGGTGCCAAATCTGGGGAGGAAATGCTGAAGAACCAGTCTCTTTGCAGCCAGACTGAAGGTTGTGTGTATGGTTTGAGTGGCACGTCTCCTGGGCCATTCTAGGAACAATCGTAGAGCTGATAGAGGGTGTAAAACTGTAGATATTCTTGTGTTTTGACAACATTGCCCTGCTCCAGGCATTGGCATAGTACTGAATATAAAGCCATATGCAGCATGGGTTGGTGTCCCTGTACTGTCATGGGCTGGACTTGATGATGTCAGATGTCTTTTCTAGCCTCAATAATTCTGTGAGGGCAGTGCTACTTCAAACATGATGTTTTAAAAGTAAGTCTGACTGAATGGGAGGAGTTGAAGATGAGCATGGCAAATCTGTGAGGAGGTTTTAATTTTCCTGTGAGTCCTCTGTTGCATTAGTTACTCTGCACTGTATGTTTTAGGAAGAAATACTTTACGAAGTTATCTTTGTCTTATTAGGATTAAGGGTGCACAGGGCAGTAATTCTTTCTCTGGATAATATGTTATCACTCTACTTATCTTGTTTTTAAACAGTCAGCCTCTCAGACTGTTATGTGACACTGTGGCTGCCTACTGCCTCAACAGAGAAGGTTCGGACCAGGACCATCAGGAACAGCAAAAACCCCGTCTGGAATGAAGCCTTCTGCTACAAGATTGACCGCCGAGTCAAGGTGGTGAAAACCATTTCTTTTCACTATTTTCTACCTGAAGAGTAGATAATGCAAGATCGCAGTGAAGCAATAAGTATAGAGCTGGTTTCCAAACACTGTGAGAGTTCAAGATTCCTCAGAAAATAAATGTGTTGCTTTGGCAGTGGAGTCACCATCCCTGGAGTTCTGAAAATGAGTAGATGTGACCCCAGCGAACATGGTTAAGTGGATGGGCTGGGATTTGGTTGTTGGTCTGTCTTGATGATCCTGGGCGTCTCTTCCAACCTTTATGAAACAGAAACATCCTCCTTGGTGTTGCTCTGTTCTAGCTTATTTTCCCCCACTGAAGCAGTGGGAAGATATTAAATGCCCTGAAGAATCATGGAATCATAGAATATGGCCTTACTGTCCTATTCCTGATCTTGACATATGAAAGTACATTCAAGATAAAGATCACATGAAAACAACAGCAATATCAGGTAATTCTAGGTGGAAAAAAAATTCTTGAAACATTTGTTGTGCACCCTGTGCCTGTTCTATACACTTAGAGCAAAAGGGTATCAAGCAAATTCAGAAACATTTAGTACAGTTACTTGTCACGGATTCATGAATGTTCTGTATGACACGAGTCTTTCCTCAGGCAGATCCTTTTTGAGGGTTCAGTTAACAGCTGAAGCCTAATATTCCCAAATCTCTTTCCCTTTTCTATTCCTCCTTCTGCTTTTCTCCTTTTCCCCCAAAACTGGAATGAGGGAGGTGGAAGAGTGTAGTCGTGACACTTACTTGTCTTACGGAGCTGTTAGATACAAAAATAATTCCATAATTAACTTTGTTTTGCAGAATGTGCTGGAGCTAAAGGTCTGCGATGAGGACACAATCACTAGGGATGATGAACTCTGCACAGTCCTCTTCGACATAGATAAACTCGTTGTAGGACGTACTGTTCGAGTGAAGTTTCAACTGAATCCACTGGTAAGCAAGGGAATTAGTGAGAATAAAAGCAAATCCTTTCTTTCCACCTCAATGCATCCTTTCACAGTATGAAAAAGTCTGCACTGTAGGAAAAAAATCTACTTAAACTGTATTTTGCTTCTAATAGTAAGAAATACGTTAAATCCCTTGATGAGTGATCCATGGGGGATTTTGTGCTCGTAATCTGGGATGGAACCAGACAGCTGGTGCCTTTATTCGGAATGTTTCTGGAATGTTTGTTGGGCCTTGGTCTAACTTCTACATTTCCAGTTGCTGTGAACTGTAATAATATTAAAGCAACTGATCCCTGTTGCATTGGGAAATGAAATCTGAGAAATGGTTGCCTTCGCAGAATAGCAGCTACCATGTCTGATGTTTGCATGGCATTTAAAAATTGAGTCGTTAATTTCAGTGACTGCTTGGTCAATTTCTTCAGTGGGCACCACAGGCGTGTTTTATTTTGCAAATGACTTTATTTTTTAATTGTTGAAATAATTTTTTAAAAGTTATTTAAAAAATTACTTTATTTTACAGATATTCGGGGACTTTTCATAAGTTTTATTATAAACATATATTTTTGCCAAATTTTATGTAACTGCTGTAATGGAAGATAGCAATAAAAATTAATATATTTTTCTTTCTTTCTCCTTCCTTTTCAGACACGTGAGGAGCTGGAGGTGGAGTTCACACTACAGAACACGTGAGTAGAGTCCTAAATTCTAAATAAACTGTTATATTCAGTATAAAAACAGCCTGGAAAGCTGGTTTATGTGTGATAGTGCTTGTTATACCTCCAGTCCCTGAGAGCAGTGTCTGGATGTTTTCATTCAAATCTAGTAAACTGGAATTTCAGTGTGTATTTTGAAATACAGGTTTAGATTTGAATAGCTGAAGATGTAATTCGTGCCCTATTGGACTGCTGCCTCCTGGGCGCCGGCTTCTTGTTTTTGTTCTGCTTGTCATCAAAGCCATGCACAGGGACACACGAGAACGACTGCAGCACTCAAAGTTTTTACTCTTAGAAGAAGGGGTGCCATGCCTAAACACCTTGGATCTCTCCTCCTGAGGAGTCACATTTTCCAAACCCATGGTGTTACAAGACTCTTTCCTGTTTCCTGTTCAGCTCGTCTGATTTTGCATGGGGAGCTGTAGAGTTTGTAGGCTTGAGTATCAGCTTCAGCAGAGAGGGGAACCCAATGTTCTGCTTAAGATACAGAGCAAAGATCACTGTGGGAGGCTGATGACAGAGAAACAAGGAGAACTGGAGGAGCAGCACCAGCTTCTATTGGTAGTCTTGGAAGCTGCTGGTGGAGCTGGAGTGTTCAGGGGGTGTGTTTACTTCAGGCTGTGGAGAAATCTGGGAGCTGGTCACTTACCTTTTCCAAAGAGTCTGGTGCAGTATCATGGGTGCTCTAGTCTGTCTCCGTAACATGCTCCTTGATCCTGGGGAAGTTACTGGAAATGGTTTCTGTTACAAATTTGACTTGTGTTATTAAACTGAGAGTGTTGTTAAGACAATCTGATTTCTAAGAGATAAGATCCTTCTTGGGGATGTTGCTGAGACTTTCTAGAGACATATGGGGCCCTTCCAGAGGCCTAGCAAGGTAATATGTTGGTGTGGACTTTGAATCATAGAATGGTTTAGGTTGGAATGGGCTTTAGAGATCACTTGGCTCCCCCATGACAGGGACACCTGTCAGCAGACCAGGTTGCCCAGAGCCCTGTCCAACCTGGCCTTAAACACTTCCAGGGATGGAGTAGCCACAATTTCTCTGGGCAACCTGCTTCAGGGCCTCAGCACCCTCACAGTGAGGAATTTCTTCTTAAGATCCAATCTAAATCTCCTGTCTTTTAGCTTGAACCCGTTCCCTTTGTCCTATCACTGGAGTCCTTCATAGAAAGTCCGTCTCCAGCTTTCCTGTAGCCCTTTCAGGTACTAGAAGGCAGCTGTAAGATCCAGCTCAACAGCCCCAATTCCCTCAGCCTGTCCTCACATGAGAGGTGCTCCAGCACTTTGGTCATTCTCATGGCCTCCTCTGGACTCACTTCAACAGTCCCTTGTCCTTCTTATATTAGGGACTCCAGAACTGGATGCAGTGCTCCAGGTGAGGTCTCAGAGAAGCAGTGGGGAAAAATCACCTCCCCTGAACTAGCAGTGGCAGTGTTTTTAATACAACCCAGGATGCGGTTGGAATCACCTGTTTATTCTTTACAGAAAGGGAAACTGGGACTTGCTGGGCAAAGGGCAATAGCTCAGCATTGTAGATGGAGAAGGAAAGATGTCCCAGTGTCCACATGCAAAAAAGACATCAGAACTAAAGCAATCCCAGCATCTCCTACTGCAACTCATGTGGACTCCCCAGAACAGGCTGACTGTGCTTTGCTGTCCAACAAAACCAGCAGAAGCCCCACCTGTCACCACTGGGAGTGTTGATGCTTAGCAGGGTCACCACATCAGTAAAGGCAATAGCAAGAGTGCTCCAGTAGCCATCTCAAGTGGGCTGTTTGGGGTCTTCCTTTGCAAGTTGGGAGGTGGCTTACAGAGTTGGCACAGAGATAGAATCCAACCCTTATAAACCTGTCTTTTGATGAGGGAGTGCTAGGTCAGTTGCCTGGCTGTTTGTGTTTGAGTTTGCATGTGAGAACGGAGGTGGGGATTCATCTTAAAGCGTGGACATAAAGCATCTGTGTCAAACTCTTCTCCTTGACCTTGCAACCGGTTGTCTTTTCCTGGTGACATGTTTAAGAGATTAAGTCAGAAATGCAGCAACTTCTGCAGATGCTGTTGAAATAATTCCACTGATTGGAAGATGATGGTTGTACCCTTGAGGACTGTACCCTTGGCAGTCCCAAGGAGGAGGTTTTAAATAGAATCATAGTCATGGCTCTGATTTTACAGCAAGAGAACTTCTGGTCCACTTTTTCATTCGTAGTGTGGGAGCTGGATGGGCAATGTAATAGTTGTGGCCTGAATTGCTTCACATCCAAAGGGAAGACATTACTGCCTCATATGTCAGGGAATGTCCCTGTGAAGTCCCAGCAGGGCTGCGAAAAGGGAAAATGCTTCTCTGGGAAACAGGGCTTCTTGCCAGAAGGCAGGAAAACATTTTCCCTACTATTCTGAATTGCATTTCTTGTGTGTATGTGGTGGTTAGTGCTGTTCTCCCCATCAGTTAGGTCTGGAATAAACATGCAAGAACATCTGACTGGTTTAAGTACTGTCATCTCAGTAGATATTTGCAAGGGGGCTTTCTCCCTCTCAATGTAGAAAGGTGTGTTGTCAGGATTAATTCATGAAGTGGTTTGTGCACTGACATTTGAGATGATAGGTTGCATCACTTGTGATAAAGACCCCCAAAATAGTCTGGAAGACTGAAGTAGCTGAGACAGTTCACCAGAGAGCTGTGGCCCAAACTGACCTCTCCTGGGCTGGACAAGTACAGCAGGATTTGGCAAAGGTTTTTGTCACTGCTGGGTGGAACAAGTGTTGACAGAGATTAGAGGTAAAGTCCAGAGCAGGAGAGTCAACCTCAGCACTGACAGGAAGCACAGCTAAACGTGCAGGACAGTTTTTACAGATCTGGTATGGTGAGGAGAACAAGAACACTGGTTTTTTTGGGGGTAAATATGGCAGTTTAGCTCTGAAATGATTAACTATTTCCATGGTACGTTTTGTCTGGCATCATTCATCTCAAGCAGTACTTCCACATCTTCATTCCAGACAGATTCTTTCCACATCTTCATTCCAGACTTCACAAGCTGCAGAGTTTATTCCACAAGCCTGCTGTGTTTTGTTGTTTTTCTTCCAGCATTTCAGGTGAATTCTATAACATATGAAGTGTAATCCCAGGCAAAGAAGCTCTCCTGGGTGTCACCTATGCTGGTGGCTTTGTCACTCCTATTTCTCTTTGCCTATTGACCTTGCTGCAAACATTGTTGGCTGTCACCAACGAACATTGTAAAGATGCCCTCCTCAAACGCTGGTAGGCTGTGTGGAGCGGGTTCCTGCACTGAGTCTCATTACCTTCTGTGTAGAAATGGAAAAAAACCCTTCCTTTTGGTTGCTTGGTTTCCACAACTGCAGAACAAGTCCTCCCACTAGTCGTGCCTTGTGCAGTGCCCACACTCTTTGCTGTGGCACTGATGGCAGGCTCTGAGAACCAGACACTTGCTCCCAACAACAAAAAGAGGAAGGCATGCTCCTTCCTCCAAGTGCCTTCTCACCAGGAACTGAAACCAGGGATTGCAGGCGCCTGCCCAATGATTTATGGGCCCATAACACAAGCCCAGCTGGCAGGAGAGCTGCTGCCCTCAAGCAGCAGTGACAGAAAAGGTAAGGGCATTGTGCACAGGTGCTGATCTTTCTTCTTCTCTGCTTTTTGTGTTATTTTCTAGTGATCAGCAACAGTAATGTGGTCTTTCTCCTTTTTATTTCTGCTGGTAGGGTCCAGCATCAGCACGAGCCTCTACGAGCTGCTACAGGAACAGGGTCCCGCTTAACAAGGTGGCTTCGCTCGCTCCACATTCCACTCCCATCTGACTTCTTCTGAAGCCCACACCTGATATTGAGGGGCCACAATGAGGCTTTTGATGAACTAAAAGGTACTTTAAGTTTCCTAGGAGAGCTCTGAGTGCCTCCCGGTATTTGCTGGGTCTGCTAATATTTTTGGCTTGTTTCTGTCTTCCAGATGTCTCCAGTGAAGGAAGTGAATCTCAACTCTTGGAGGAATGAGGAACCACTCTTGCACAACCTTTCATCTCAGCTTCGTCTCCCTTTTCTGTTTTTTTCCAATGTGAAAGATGTTGAAAACAGAGCCCACTTAATGCAAACAGATGTAAATAGATGTACAAAAGCTGTATAATAGCTAAATATTAGTTATTGAAACATGGCAAAGATGGGGTTTTTAGGAAATAAATATCTTTTTTCTGTCTGTAATTCTGCTGTGTTGTTTTGAGGCACTTTCCTCATACATGGGAGACCAGCAGATCACAGTAGCTGTTTGGTTTGGGCACTGCTGAGGAAACTGAGCAGGCTGAGTCTGCATCCACAGGGAGGCAAATGTTCTGTTTGTGTTTGTGGCAGGAAGTCACAGGGCCACATCAGAGGCAGAAATTTAAGTCAAGAAAGATGAGAGTCGAAGAATCTTTGAGCTGAACACGGAGGTTTTTAATTGAAATAATACCATCCCACCCCTTTTCTTGGGTTGGGAAAGTTCAGAGAAGTGGCCTCTGCTATATGGAATCTACTGAAAGCACAAGCTGGCTCTGAAATCAAAGAATTAAGTGTTTGTAGATGATCCGGGCTCTCTGGTGAAATGGAGCACAGTAGTCTACTCTGAGTGCAAACCACAACATAAGAATCTGTTCCTTCCCACATAATACTGCCCATTTCATTGCAAGCCAGGCATGTTCCACTCAATTTCAGCCATCATATTCTAGGAGAAGGCAGCTGTTCGAAGTGATTCCCAGTCTCAGAGTCCACTGCAGCCTTAAACACCCCTTCAACAGATGTTTAGTGGAGAAGGGGGCCCAGTTTCTCGGTTCCTGGTTTCCCCTGACACAAACCATAATATGCTCCCAATTTGAATGGTAAAACTGAGGTCTGCAGTAAAAACCACGAACTGTAATGGAGGAGGGAGTAGAAGTGTTAGTGTGCACGATGGGGACTGTCTGGTAGCAAGCTGGTTGTTATGGAAATTACCAGCTAGTCCTGACCACTACTGGTCCCCAATCAACAAGAGGCAGTAGCTGGACTTAAAACAGTGACAGAAGTGATACCCCAAGCGGCACATTCCCGCCTTTGATTATCAATGCCTGTGTTGTCCTAGTTCTTCCCAGGAGCCTTCCAAGCTCTTCTTTCCAACAGTGCAGATTCTTCCACCCTGTTTGAAGATCGCACCTTGGACTTTCTAGCTACTGGTCCCAGTTTATACTGAGATGAGCTGATACAAGTACCTGAAATAATACCTCTGCTGGACATTTACCTCCACAAAGAGACACTTTTTCCTGTCCTTCCACTTTCATTCCATTGAGCTATGCAGGCTGAACCCTTGCAGTGCACCCTGCTGTTTCTCTGCTTTCCTTGAACATTTTTAACATTACAACTATTTGGTTACAAAATAGTAATTAAGTGCAATATTTTCCATCTGGAATAAAACTGGAGTTTGATTTAACAAACCTTAACCCTGTTGTTTCTGTGGTTGCAGGTAGGAGCACTGAGCAATTCTTTTTGCCCATTCCTGACTATTGATCCTTGAACTCTTTTAAAATACAAGAAATCCCCAATTCCTACAAAATCCTAAGTGAAGTACTATTTGTTTCCCAGTGTATAACGGATTTTTTTTGGGGGGAGGGTTGGTTTTGGGATTGGGTTTGTTGGGGGTGTTTGTTTGTTTGATTATTTTTTTCTTTGCTTTTTAAACGGGACCTTGTGGAGTGTGCTGCACCATATTTAGGCATCAAATAGTTTTCTCTTAAAACTAAAGAGTGATTTGGAAATGAAATTTTAAACTTCATGAGCTTTGAAATTTTGGGAGAATTCTTTGTCATGGCAAATTCTATAAAGCTATTTTCATGTGTGTTTATACCAAGAATCTAGTAGTTCTGATAAACTTTTGCTTGAAATGGGTAATAAGAATGTCACTTATCTAAATTTCAAAGGAGGTGTCTTGCCTCGTTTCAGATGAGCTGAAATACAGAACTACACCTGTGTGAGACTAGGGAATGTGTAACTCATGGCTTGGAAATCCCTGTGATTTTATGCACATAGGTAGAACCTCAGAATCATTATAATTTTATGTGTGTGTGTTCCCTTAGGACTAATCTGAGTTATTGAGATACTGTATGAATTTACATCTGCAGTTTAATAAAATGTTAATTCCAAAGATCTCCTCAGGTAGATATTGCACGATTTTTCAGAGGAAAACATGTTTCAGCACATAAGAATTGGCATGTGCTGCATAGGAATCCATGTCTGCACCCAGATGGAGGACTGAAAATACATTTACACGTATAGTGACATATTGAAATCTCATGTGCATTAGGTAGATAACTTTGTAGAGGTGACTATGATCTTCTGAGGTCCCTTCTGATGCCTAATGATTCTATGATTCTATGGTTTCTTCTACCATTACAGTGATTTTTGGAAAATTGTGGAAAAAGAGTTTTTCAAGTACAATAGGTCAAACTGCATAATGGTCTAAACAGTCAAGACGGACAGAGCAGCCTCTAGCCCTCCTCAAATTCAGCATGTTGTGTGTCAGAATTCATTACCTAGTTTATTAAAGCAGGAATGGAAAACCACAGCAGTGAAAACCCAGCCTTATGTTGCGTCTTGGGTGGATGGAAAGACTTGCAACTCATCTCATCACATAGAACTACTCTTGATAGAAGCTTTAAAGTACTTTTGAGTGAGAATGTTAGCATCAGAAACATCAACGTTGATGGGGAAAAAATGACTGAAATGTAACTCATAGATTTGAATGTTTGTCAGGGCTGTCCCATACATGACATGCTTTCTGTTTTGTTTTTCAGCCTGGACTATCCTGACGGCATTATTACGAATGGAGTGCTGGTGGTAACGTATATTTCTTGCAACCTTTCCTCTGCCTGCATTACAAGTGTTTGTGTTTTTAACTGTGGGAGGTTTGAGCTGACCCTCAAAAAGCCAGTGCTGTCAGCCATGCTGTCCTGAGAAAGAGGGTCTGCTGTTGGCACTAAAGATCTCTTTTTCTCCTGTAACTGCAGAGCAATGCTACCTGCTGAAAGGCATGCTGTGCAGCTGCTGTTAGTATAGAATCACAAGGGATTGGAAGGGACCTAGAAAGATCATCTAGTCCAATCCCCCTGCCACAGCAGGCTCACCTGACTGGAGAAGCCACGGAATCAGAGTCACTCAGGGTAGGAAGGAACCGCTATCCAGTTCCAACACAGGCAGGGACACCCCACCCTAGACCAGGCTGGCCAGAGCCCCATCCAGCCGGGCCTTAAACACCTCCAGGGATGGGGCCCCAACCACCTCCCTGGGCAACTCATTCCAGGCCTTCACCACTCTCACAGTGAAGAACTTCCTCCTCACATCCAGTCTAAATCTACCCATCTCCAGCTTTGCTCCATTCCCCCTAGTCCTTTCACTATGCGCCATCCTAAATAGTCCCTCCCCAGCCTTTTTGTAGGCCCCCTTCAGATACTGAAAGGCCCCAATAAGGTCACCTGGGAGCCTCCTCTTCTCCAGACTGAAGAGCCCCAATTCTTTCAGTCTATCCTCATAGGAGAGGTGCTCCAGTCCTCGGATCATCCTCATGGCCCTCCTTTGCACACACTCCAGCATCTCCACATCCCTCCTGTAATAAGGGCTCCAGAACTGGACGCAGTACTCCAGGTGGGGTCTCACCAGAGTGGAGTAGAGGGGGAGAATTACCTCCCTTGACCTGCTGGCCACACTTCTCCTGATGCAGTAGTAGGCATGTGTCACCTCTTTTCTTCAAAATCTTGGATTCCTATCCTATATAACCATTGTTTATATAACCATGATACCCAGTATAACCACACTATAACCAGAACTATCTGGGCTAAGACAGGAAGTGACTAAATGCTGTAAGAAGAGTCCCTTATTTCAATATGTCTATTATTTTGAATCGTTCTTATCTTTTAAACTGTCTCTTTGAATTCAAGCAGCTCATGAGTTGTTCCTCTTCAATTTCATACTTAGAAAAACCACCATGGCACCATCACCCTCACGTTATCTGAAGACTTAATAATAGATAATGACTGTGTTGTTCATCAGTCAGCTGTAGGACCTGGCTGAGAACAGCAGGAACTTCTTGCAGTGCTGTCTTCTCAATTGTTCATCCTCTCTTGCTGCAGGCACGTGAAGTTTCCTGTTTGGAGGTTCGAATGGATACGGGGAAGCTGAAGGAGCAGTGCACAAGTGAGTCCATTGCGTCATTAACTTATTGTTCTCCTGTTGTGATTCAGCCATGGTAACAGATGTGGAAAAATTCATAATCTCTCATGCGCATCACTCTAGCTGTGTCACACAACACCCAGTTTTGCCATGCCTCACCTTGCAGAAAGATTGTATCTGTCAGCATTCCAGGCAGTCAGGTACTGAGTTCCAAGGCAAATCTGAGATTGATGCAAAAATAGAGCCATAGATACTGGGGTGAGAGACATGGAAAAAAATTGGACTAGTTCTCTTTGCTTAGCTTTTGTTCAAAATGAAAATTAATAGGTAGAAATCTTATCCTGTGTGTTTGAGGTGGGTTTGAGCATGTTCAAAGTTGCTATACATTTGATGTTTTGAAATAGGGGTTTTGTTGTTGTTGCTTATATAACAAATACATTATATTAAATAATATAACAATTAACTTAGGCTTCTAAATTTAAATGTAAAACTGTATCAGATAGGTCTGTTCCACCAGATCAGAACTTTGCCTCTAGTAAGACTTTAAATATAACACAACTCTTCACTAGTCTTTAAGTTCATTCAAATAAACAGTAGGTTGTGTAAAGCTGCTTTGGGACAAATATCAAAATACCATGGTTTCTTCGAGATAATTAGTGAATGGAAAATTAACCTTTATGAAGAAAATGGTAGCAATGGCTGAGTTTACTGTAGGACCTTTCAGACTGAAATGTAACATAGGGTAGATGTTGCATTGGGGGACAGGGTTTAGTGGTGCTGATAGGGCTGGGAAAAGGTTGGACTCCATGATCTTGAAGGTCTCTTCCAGCCAAAAAAGTTCTGTGATGCTATGATAGGGATGAAAAATTAGTGGCCTAAAATTCTATGCCTCTTATTCTCATCTTGCAAGAGATATCTCTGTACATGTAAAGGCTTTTTCTGTAGGACCACAGTGTTTGGACTGGCCTGCTCTTACAGGTTTGGTGACATGAAAGCACGTGGCAAGCAGTCTGCTTGACTTTCAGGTTTGAATCATTGGACTACGGTAACAGACACAAGATACCGCAAAATGTACATGATGAACGAGAATAGACTGACATCAGATAAACAGCTCTCCCGTTCAGTGTGAATAATCCTAAATACCTTTACACAAACACTCCTTTAAACCAGAATCTTTATTTATGGAAAGCACCTACCACACTGCGTGCTGCATTATTTAAAGAACGTGAATTCTCTGTGGTGATGATTTACACAGATCCACCAACGTGGTTGATATCTGTTTGCAGTGTGTTCCAGCCACTCAAAGTCCATGTAGTTAGTCACTGAGCTGTAAGACAAATCAGACAAGAAGTTAATTAGTCACTGAGGTGTAAGAAAAATCACACTAAAACTGTTGAGAGTAGAAGTGGAGTTTATTTGTTAGTGACAAGTGCTTGCTTAAGATTGTCTTTGTTTCCTGCTTCTGTGTTTAGACCAGGAGCTCACACTTACAGTGAAAGGATCCCACGAAGGAAGCCAGAAGATTTTTCTGTACCCTGAGCCAAGCCTTAGGATCATCACATTTCACTGCGTCATAAGTGACCAGACAAGACTGGATGTCATACTCCCAGAAGAGGTACCTTAACCTTCCATACGTTATCAATAGCCTCAAGGAAATCAGAAGCAGCTATTAATGTCACCAGCAAGCTGAACTGGCTCCTACTCTTAGCAAAAGAGGTTCTCTAGATAACAAACCTTTCACGTGCACATCCCTATCACTTTTTACAGCTGGCAGATAAGAGTGAAACTAAGGAACCTGGAATTCTTTCTTTTCCTCTGACTTCCCTCCCTTTGCAGAAGGAAATAATTTTAGAAGAGGTGAGTTCTGCAAATGCTTTGAAATGAATCTTTTCAAAATTTGCTTTGTATTGTCCTGCTACAAATGAAGTAACTGAGGAAACAAAATCACAGTGTAAAACTGGGCAGTTATTTGTTGAAGATGTTGTAAGACATTAAGGCCATCATATTTGCTTCTAAGGAAACAGGTAATATTCTAATATTGTGAAAATCATCACAAACTTGCATCCCCAAAATTGGAATGAAGTGGTCTCAAGAAACAAAAATGACCATCAGATGCACATTTATTCAGACTTGGGTTAATTGTACCAAAAAGGCAACCTTAGCCACATGATTTGTTATTTGAGAACCTCTTCTTTACCAGATAAGCATCGCCTGAACCTGAAGGAAAATAATTGTTTTAAAAGTGATAGTGACACACTCTGTTTTCTGGATTTCTAGGGTAACTCCTTTCTCTTGTGCTTGACAGCAAGAAAATGGTAAGATAACCTCGTTTTGTCCTGTCACCCAGGGTTACTGTTAACTAGTTATCAAGGTTGTCTGCTACAATAGGTGGAGAGAAGAGCACATGCTGCGTGAGTGCTTTGTCCTGCACTCGCAGAGTGCTTGAGGTAAGTGCAAGCCTCCTGCTGTTGCAGGATCACACAGTGCAATACAAACTTGGGACACTTGGTAGATTCCTTCAGAGTAAATGAGCCTGTTTGATGATGACTATTCCTAGTAAAACAATGCGCATTATTTTTGTTGTACATATATACCAACAGTCATGTCTCTATAATGACTGAAATAAACTCTGACCCTCTTTAACTTTGCAAAGTCACTGAGACAAACATAGGGCAGCCTGACTTCTGTCCCGTCTCCTGCTTCACTGAGCAAAATGGGAGCTGAAACCTGACCAGCTGCACCTGACTGTCCTGTCCCTGGATGCAGAATGGCACCAGTGGGAGCTAAAACTGAAGACTATGAGGTTTTATGCTACAGTCGAATGCTTTGCGTGGTTTACAGCATCCTTACTATTGGTTGGTACACAGAAGGGAACCAAGGTGGATTTTCAAAGCATGGCTGTATCACAGTATCACAGTATCACAGTATTATCAAGGTTGGAAGAGACCTCATAGATCATCAAGTCCAACCTGTCACCACACAGCTCAAGGCTAGACCATGGCACCAAGTGCCACGTCCAATCCTGCCTTGAACAGCTCCAGAGTTGGCGACTCCACCACCTCCCTGGGCAGGCCATTCCAGTGGCCAATGACTCTCTCAGTGAAGAACTTTCTCCTCACCTCAAGCCTAAATTTCCCCTGGCGC
>VXBP01008185.1:56362-68975 GCA_013400115.1 Rhinopomastus cyanomelas
ACTCAGCCACATCTGCCCCCAGCTTTGTATCATCTGCAAACTTGCTGATGACTGACTCAATGCCCTCATCCAGATCATCTAGTCCCTTCCGATCCGTAATGATTCTATGATTCTATGATCTATGAAGATGTTAAAGAGGATGGGGCCCAGCACTGATCCCTGAGGGACACCACTAGTGACCGGCCGCCAGCTGGATGTGGCACCATTCACCACCACTCTCTGGGCTCGGCCCTCCAGCCAGTTCCTAACCCAGCACAGAGTGTTGCCCTCCAAGCCGTGGGCTGACAGCTTAGCCAGCAGTTTGCTGTGGGGGACAGTGTCAAAGGCCTTGCTGAAGTCCAGATAGACCACATCCACAGGCCTCCCCACATCCACCAAGCGGGTCACCTGATCATAGAAGGAGAGCAGGTTGGAGGAAAAAGAACTGCCTGTTTAGTCTCAGCCTTTAACAAATCCTACTGAAATGGTAATAGAACACATACAGATTTAATAGAGAAACAAGAGTAAGTTTATTCTACCACAGTTGTTTGTTTCTTTAGATGAATTGATTGACCTTATTCTGTTTCCAAAATTACATTGTGATACATCAGATTAGCTGGAGAACAGGTTACTAACACTAACCGTCAAAACACTCATGTTTGTGGAGTCTGCAGCTACCCGGTGGACAGAAGTGACCTAGAAGGTTTGGTTAACGTGGAGTTTCGCTTTAAGTAACACGTGCATTTGTGTTGCTGAAGGCACAAATCATTGGCTGCTGTTTGATTTGGCTTCATCCACTTTTCTGCAGATTGTTTTGGCTTGCTTCACATTTCTCAACAGAGAAAATTCGAAGTGAGTTCCCACGTTTAAGAAATGATGGGTAGTCAGATGTATCTGCATGATTAAGCTTGAAGGTGCTTATCTAGACATCTGTGAAAGGCTGGATCCCACAGGGCAGAGGCTGAACAAGGGCGTACTTGCTCTGCAGTTCAAGCTTTATCACAGTGCTCATGGGGACCTTCGCTTTAAGTACTGTTAGTGAGGTCTCAAAGCCCAAGAACCGGTGATAGTGACATTCGCTGTCATGGTGACAATATGAAATGGATACAGAAGGAATTATTCCTGAAATTACTCCATTGGGTGATCTTTCTTTAGCTTATGTGTTTTGATTTTTGCCCATAGCCACAAGAAATCTGAAGCACCTTGGAAAGTCCTTTTCATCTTTACTGCTCCTTTTTCTTCTGCTCCTTTATCAATAACATGAAGAATTGTTTTACAGATGATTTGTGAAGTTTACTAACAATTTGCCTTACATGTGGAATCATCTATAAATTGCATATGCATTGGCCTGTCCCATTGTTTGCTCTAGCTCAGGAGACCTGGATGTGCGCTTGGGATTTAGCTTGTGCACAGAAGAGCAACAGTTCCTGCAGAAAAGGAAGAAATACGTTGCTGCTGCTCTGAAAAAGATTCTTCATTTAGAGGAGGATCTGAAAGAGCATGAGGCAAGCGAATATCATCCCTCTCGGGGTTTGCTTTACATTACTTATGAAATAAAGAAACAGCCTGATTAATTCCATTATTCTGGGACAATTCTGGCCACCCAGGATGAGAGAGAAGCAAAAGAAGCAGTGGTAGAGGTGGTAGAGTACTTCAGGTAGTAGAGTAGGGAAGGTAGGATAATGTCTTTACAGTCCCTCAAAGTTCTCAAGAGCTCCTCATGTCAATTTATGTCCATTTATGCTTGATGTTGCTCACAGGTCTCATGAGGAAAATTTATAGTGGGCAAACATGGTACATTTGGGGGATGCTCTCTGCAAACCGCGTGCCTTAGCTCAGTAACAGAAACAGGGTGGAGGTCATGGCATCTGTAAACCAGTTTGAGAGGAGAAAGCAAAATATTTTCACTCAGACTTCTGAATGAAAATACTTTGAGTGGTTTCTGCAGCAGGAAAGGTGTGTCATTGGGAATACTGACTGCTGGAATGAAACTGTCCAGCTTGAAGGGTGAATCTTTGAGCATTGCTAAGTTTGATTAAGAGTGTAGCTTTGCAGCTTTGGCCCCTACTCCTACCTCTATAATTCAGTCATTAGCTTTGAAACAGCATATGCCTAGCTGTGTAGAATAGTGTAGGAAATGCAGTTCTCAAGAGAGCTAGGAATCACATTTTCATAGAGCTAAGAGTTTTCTAACACATGGAAAATGGTTGAGTTGGTAAGATCAAAAGGGATAAGAACAAAGCCATTTTTAAAAAGGTCTAATTACTCTGGCACTTGGGTTCATGAATTTAACTTCAAAATTGTGGAATTATCAATAGTTTTAATTAATAATGGAAAAAGTAAATATAAACCCCCAAATAGAACTTTTAAGTTATCTTAATTTTTGTTAAAATGATCAGATTTCTTCCCCATTATTATTTTATAAATTTTCACAGATTTGAAATTCCTATCAAGTTTTAAGTAGGAAGAACATATGCTCTGGGCTTTTATGAAATTTCATAGAATGAAAGAAATACTTTCCTCAAGCTCTAGTAACTGACTTTAGTACAGCAGATCTGACAGAATTAGAATCTAATACCTGGAATGTGTGAATTGACATTTTCCACAGGGCTTGTGGATGCCCACATAACTGATGATGCTGAGGGAAGTGAAGGGTACACTACATGAGTAAAAGATTACGAGAAGAATAATATGTTCAGTTACACTCAAACCTTGCAGGGAGGGAAGCCCTGTAGATGATCTGTGCTTCAGGACATCAAGTAATTAGTGGCCTGAGGACAGGAAGGCTTCATCTATTGTGTGGTCTAGCTGATTATAGGGTGCTCAGCATTCTTCTGAGACTTGGGTCATTGTTGGATGCAGAGTCATTGATCCCTAATCCGTTCCGGTATGGTAAAACCTGTATTTTCAATGACAGCTTCTAATAATATACTTTGAGAGGAATTCCAGGGTGATGAGGTTGATTTCCAGTTGTTTATTAAGTGAAGAGCTTCCCACCCATCTTATCTGAGTGGGTAAGACATAAAGGCCCCATCTCTCTCACCTCTCCGGCGGTGACAGTAGAAGCCTTTTGCAACAATCGCATCCTTTCTGCATTAAGTCATATTGCTACCTGTCTGTAGGCTGCTGTGTGATTTCTGCTTGCCTCCAATGCATGCATGGCTTTCACTCCTGCTCCTCTGCTGTGTTAAACAGGTGCCAGTGGTGGCCATCACAACAACTGGAGGAGGGACAAGATCACTGACAGCAATGTATGGCAGCCTACTGGGTCTCCAGAAACTCAATCTGTTAGACTGCATTACCTACATTGGAGGTTTATCGGGTACCACATGGTGAGAATGACCCAAGCAAGGTTTATGCCTGTACTCTCTGGTCAATACTGTTGACTGTTTGCTGCACACCATTGGCTTCTAAGGCTCTTAGTCAGGAAAAATCATTGCCATTTTCTCCACAATCTCCTCTGTGTCTGCCTAGAGCAAAGTAAAAAAATGTAATGAATAAGAGATCAGTCATCAAAGTAATTAGCTGCTTTTGTCACCACACTGGTGCAGTCTACACCTGATTTGTTCCTGTAAATGCTGTTACCTTTTCTTATCAATTATACCTTAGACCGAATGCCACAAATTTGTCTTTAGACTGGAAATTGAAGAAAGATGGGAAGAAGAATTTATGCCTGTCATTTGGTGATTATTCTCACTTCCATTTTGGATTTAGAGTGCATCTCCCTCTAGTAAAAGATGTATTTGGGCTATTGGAATTAATTCTACCAGGTTACTGACCCTGGGAAGGCTGCTCATTGCAAAGTGCTCTTCTGTTGTAAAGTCGTGTCAGACTTAAAGTAATGTAAGTATTCAATTGAATGGGTTCTAGGTAGCTCCTCTCCTGTAAATCTGGCTGAGCTTATAGAGGTGGTTTCTTTACACTGAATCATGTGTTAGTCCTTTATGGATCCAAACCATAACAGCACATTTGTTGAAGTATTTGCCAAAATTCTTTTAACTTCTCCGAGACCTTGACAGTGTACATGGGTGTTATGATTCTAAGACAAGTGAGAATGGCTGTACCAGGACATGCACAAGACATAAGAACTGCCTAGCGATCTCCCCCACATGAACGGTTAGCAGACACTTGTGAACAAATCTAGGACTAGAGCAAACTAGCAGCGACTACTTTCTACAATATGGCCCACCTTCCAAGAAGTGGCTTTTCTGGGTACTTGTGGAGTCTTTGTATTTAATAGCCTTAGGTGGGTTTTGTCTCTGAATGTCTCAGATAGTTTCCGAGTTCTCATGAATTTCTATCACCCTGTGATAGCTTCGGTTTTAGGACCCAGCAGAACAAATGTATTCTCCATACCCACTCCCATTTTTCGCATGGTTGGACCAGAAAGCATGCAGATTTTGTCTGCTCTTGAAATTAGAGTATTTGAAGTATGTCTTACTTGTGATCCTGTAAGAACTAAGAAACAGGCAAGACAAGTTGCTCCAGAGTTCCCTGAAACCAAACAACAGCATAATTACTTTTTCATGCTTTTCTACTACTGTTTCATTAGGACAATGGCAAATTTATATGAAGATGCTAGCTGGTCACAAAAATATCTGGAGGATGCAATCAATGAAGCTCGCAAGCAAGTAACCAAATCCAAGATCTGCTGTTTTTCTTTGGATTGTCTGAAGTACTACTATAATGATCTGATGGAGAGAACTAAAGAAGGACATAACACTTCTTTCATAGACCTTTGGGGGCTTGTCATTGAATCCATGCTGCACGATAAGGTACTGCTGCTTTTTACCAGAAGCCTGATGAACCTCTGGAGCTATAAAAAAATGAAATAAATCTTGAGATACCATTCAGTACTACTAATCCAAATAATTAGTAATAATTAGGGGTTGATTCAATCCTATATACTCAGATCTATTATTCAAACACTACTCTTGCTTTAAAGTGAAGTTGACCTTGAACTGAAGGAACCATGGCATTGCAGTTAAAGGTGTTCTTTCTTCTGAAAGAAAGAGAGATCCTAAGGAAAAGAACTTTTTTTTCCCCAAATGTAGACTAAGCCCTTTGGACACAAAATATTTTGACTGGAAGGTGCAATTACAATTTTGAAATAAATTACTTTGCTAGCATAAATGAAGATAGGCATGTATACACTGTGTGAGATGATTTAAATAGCAGAAAAGACCATTCACTCTATGTTATCACGTCAAGTATCTATGTGTTATCTCAATATGCTATTGAGTTTTGAGAAAGACTGATAGAAATCTGGGTATACTGAATACAGTACAACTTAAACAGTTTCCTTAAGGTCTATCTTCAAACAAGGAAGTTTGTGCTCACATGCAGCTGAGTACAGTCTTGTGTATGATTTTACTTCCAAAATACCTTAAAAAGCTAATCAGGTCTTTTAACTGCCAAGTTAAATCTGCCAAGGAAAGTACTGTACCTGTCATAGGATCATAGGATGTTAGGGGTTGGAAGGGACCCAAGAGATCATCAAGTCCAACCCCCCTGCCGGAGCAGGACAAAACTATCTAACACAGATCACAGAGGAACGCATCCAGGCGGGCCTTGAAAGTCCCCAGAGAAGGAGACTCCACGACCTCCCTGGGGAGTCTGTTCCTGTCACTGAACCACATATTTATTCCTGGGAACGTTGGGGTTTTCATTCTTGTGGAATCTACAGTCATCCTCTCTGTATGTCTCAAAATATGAGAACCCATGCAAAATGTAGCTGCTTCTCATGGGATGCTTTGCCACATTCAGAGTATCCCATGGCTGATAATTCTAAACAATCCAGCGAGCTAAGGATGGGAAAGACAATCTGGATAAAGGTGATAATTCATGTTATATTATTTCAAGTGCAAGTTGTTTTTCACCTCATTCCGTTAACCATCTTTAATCAAAAACAGAAAGACGAGCACAGACTCTCGGACCAACGGCAGGCAGTGGATGATGGCCAGAACCCATTGCCCATTTATGTGGCCATCAACCTCAAGTCCAGCTATAGCGCTCAGGCATTCAGAGGTAATAATTATGATTTAGATTTCTTAACAACTTTATATTTTAAGCAATCTGAATTAAGACCAAATGCATGTAATGTTCATTAGGGATTGGAACGGACCTCAAAAGATCATCCTGAGGGCTCCAGAATTGGACACCTTGTCATAGAACCATAAAACAGTTTCAGCTGGAAGAGACCTTCAGGATCACTGAGTCCAACCTTTTCCCAGCACTGTCAGCACCACTAAACCCTGTCCCAAAATGCCACATCTGCCCTTCTCTTCAACCCCTCAAGCAATATAGACTCAACCCCCTCCCTGAGCAGGCTGTTCCAGTGCCTGACAACCGTTTCAGGAAAGAAATTCCTCCTAACATCCAATCTAAACCTCCCCTGGCGCAGCTGAAGGCTGTTTCCGTTCATCCTGTCATTGGCCACTAGGGAGATCAGACTGACCCCTGCCTTTCTACAATCTCCTTTCAAGTAGTTATAGAAAGCAAGAAGATCTCTCCTTAATTTCTACTTCTCCAGGCTAAACAGCCCCAGATCCCTCGACAGTTCCTCATATGACACCTGTTCCAACCCCTTTACTAGCTTGGTAGCTGCCTCTGTTCCCTTTCCAGCCCTTTTGATGTCCCTCTTGTACCCCTTGAGTGAGGGGTCCAAAACTAACAGTCCTTCCAAACAAAAAACCCACACAAAAATAAAAAAACACTTGCAAATAAATAACGCTTTTGAAATAAAAAATCTGAACATGTTTGGTTTTTAGAATTTGAGGTTTCTGCATTGCCAGAAGCAAAAGTATAGTTATACCACAGAAGGTGCCAAACTCACAGTTTATCCTGGACACAGAGACTTTGAAATGAAACTAGTTCTTAAGGTAGTTCCACGCAGTCTTATTTTACACAGTTCTGGGTGCAGTGGCAGGAAAATCCCTGTTTCCTCTAGCACCACTTTTTGCAGCATTTATTTTAATATGAGCAGCTCAATCCATGACATGAAGTGAATACAAAGCTTTCTGTCACTGATGTCCTAAAGGGAATGAGTTCTACATGAGAAATACATGCTTTTGGGAATGATTAAGTGCAGGGACTGTTATGGTTTCATCCAGACCAGGGCTTTTCTACTGGAGATGACTGTGCTACAGCCTTTCTTGATGCGAAAGGACTTAGGGCGTTAGCACTGCTGGAAATACATAAGCTGGGCAGTGTCCTTTTCATGCTTTGTTGCTACTTTCTGGTACTCTTTCCATTTAGCAGTCATTAACGGATTATTGCCTTTTTGTGATCTGACTGCTGTTGCTCTAGAGTGGCTGGAATTCACTCCTTATGAAGTCAGCCTCCTGAAATACGGAGCATCTATTCGTGCAGAGCATTTTGGAAGTGAATTCTTTATGGGAAGGATGGTGAAGAGGCTCTCGGAGACTCGGATATGCTATATGCAAGGTGACTATTGCCGGGAGGGGAAGTGGCCTGCTTGGGTGGCAGCTGGTGTGAGCGTGTATCTGGTCCATGGTGGACAGCAAACAGGCTGGGTAGCAGTGAGTTTGCATTAAGAAGGACATCCCTGGGGAGTGTGCCCATGAAGTTGTCCATCTAGACAGAGAGGAAGTATCCTAAGGGAAGGGTTAAAGATATGTATCAATTGAATTTCTTCCAAGACTACTCCATCAATCACTGTCTTTCACATTACAGGCATGTGGAGTAGTATATTTTCCATAGATGTGATGTATGTCTGGAATTTGGCTGCTGATTCTGAAGATTTCTGGTGTAGATGGACGAGAGACAGAGTAAAAGATATTGGTGAGAGAGTTTTGTGGTTTTTGTTTTCTCACCCCCAATACATATTGTTTCTATTCTGTGCAGAAGTCTTAGGTGTAAAGAGAGACTGCTGAAGTCAGAGTGAGAGAAATATTTAAAGTTGGCCACTATTGCCATCAGGAAAAGAGAGAGCTCTTGCAACAGGCTGTTTTCTCCACTAAGGTGCCCACAGAGAAAGCTTGCTCTTGCTGTTCTTGCTGCTAGTTACCTGGGGAGCCTGGAATGACTCATCTCCTGACTTAGCTAATGTTTGTGGCTGTGGGACATTCAAATGCTTTCTGCTGGTGTCCAGCCTTCTCGAAGGCCAGTGTTGTCCAGCATGTTTCAGGATTTGGCTCTCCCCTGCACTGCAAGCTGTAGTAGAGGTGAGGTGGGTATCGTTCAAGGAAGCCTAGAGTGGGAGGTAGTGCTTATGGCCTGGCAGCTTGCTGCTTGACGGTAGCTGTTATTTAATTCAGTATCTAATCATAGAATCAAGTTGGAAGGGACCTTAGAGATCATTTACTCTAAATCCCCTGTCACAGACAGTGAGACCTCTCAACTAGACTCGGTTGCTCAAGGCCTTATCCAACTTGGCCTTGAACACCTCCAAGGAGGGAACAGCCACAGCCTTTCAAGGAAATCGATTCCAGGTCTCTCCATTCTGGCACTGAAGAACTTCTTCCTGACATCTAGTCTGAACCTCCTCTCCCTCAATTTCAAAACATTTCCCCTTGTCCTATGACTAGATCCCCTCAGGAAAACTCCCTGTGGAGCCTTCCTTACAGGGTTCCCTTCAGAGACTGGAAGGCAGCTCTAAGGTCCCCCAGGAGTCTTCTCTTCCCTACGCTGAATAAGCCCAGCAACCTCAGCCTGTCCTCATAGCAGAGGTGCTCCAGTCCTTGGATCATCTTTGTGGCCACCTCCAGACTCACTCCAGCAGTTCCATGTCCTTCTTATGTTGAGTTTTACCTAGCAGCATAGACGTGCAGGGCATAGATGTTTGATTTACCTTTAGGGTGGGGAATGATGTCACTTGGTCTAGGTGATCCTGCTGTGGCAGGGGGATTGGACTAGATGATCTTTCAAGGTCCCTTCCTTGTGATTCTATGATTCTTTCTAAAATATACTGCTGATTTCATAAAACTGTACGAAACCAATGATTTCTTCTTCTCTCTTGCAGAGGAAGAACCCTTTCTGTCCATGAGTCCTTATGAGGTAGAGACATGCCTATTCACTCCCTCAAGTGCCCTCTCCTCTGCTCTGCGAGATGTCCTAACAGGACGCCCAACTATCGCACAGTATCCCAATTTCATCAGAGGCTTTCAAATGCATAACAAGTACCTGGAGAGTGAAGGATTTTCTACCTGGAAAGGCACAGTATCACAGCATGTTTTTCTGTAACTCCTTGAGGATGTTCAGGTTTGGGGATTCATTTAGTTTTTCCAATGATACATAAGGGACAAGACTGACTTTGGAAATTCCGCTTCTTCCTTCTGCAAATGCAAGGCATGGGAGCCAGACTGAAACAGCATTTCATTTTGGGGGAGATGTTGAGAAGTGAAGTAGAATTTGATTTCCAGAGGTTGTGTTTGAGCGGGCAATGTTTGCTTAGGTTGAGGAGGCATTTTCCCTGTAGGGGCAAAGCTGCTTCAGGTGTCCAGGAAGGAAGGGAAAGGCCTTAGTGTGTTGCTCAGTCCTCTAAATCCATGCTGCCAGTGAGTCGCTGGGAGGCAGGGGAAATGGGCAACCAAATTCTCCATTTTCCCCCTATAACTTTCTGCAGAGGAGTAATACTGGGTTTTATTTGTTGTAATGAGAAATGTTTGTGTTTCAGACACAGTGATAGACTCCTTCCCAAATAAACTTATGGAAACAGCAGACGATGATCTTTCTCTGGTCGATACTGGTTTTTTCATCAATACCAGCTACCCACCGCTTTTGAGGTCAAAGAGGGAGGTGGATGTTATCCTGCATTTAAATTACAGTGGAGGATCACAAACCCTGGTATGAAAGAAAAGATGTTTTTCCTTGATGGTCTTTTGGTCTCTCTCTTTAGTTAAGCCAACTAAAATTTCCAGTACTCGAATGGTAATTTGGTAATTATTATATGATTTGTTATCAAGATTATTAGGTAAATATTTCTCAGTAAGATTTTAGAAGACAGTGATGGGTTTTAAAATCCTTTTTAAAATCAAGTGAATTCAAGAGTTTTTGAAGAGCTGACTGAGCTGCTCTGGCACTGATTTTGGTCATCAAAGAATCATACAGAATGATTTTGGTTGGAAGAGAACTTTAAGATCATAAAACCTAACAATTGACTCAGCACTGCAAGGTCGTGACCCTCTATATGTCTTTTAACTACTTCCTGGGATCTGTGTAAGTTACAGAGGCAGTGGGATGTTCTGACTATTTTAACAAATCTGAGAACTTATTTGGGAATTTAACAAATGGGAACCCCTATCTGTCTCTGGGCTTGTTTATCTCCTACAAGTCTTAGCGAAATTTACTGGCTGATGCTGGACTTGATTAACAATGAAAAATAGTATAATTAGCAATGCACACATTAAGAGAAGAATATAAAAATAAATGTGGATTTATATTAAAATCCAACAAACTGGATATGAATCCAATAAATATACAAATATTGGACATCAGAACAAGTTGCTCAGGGAATTTGTGGGCACTCTGTCACTCAACACGTTCAGTATCAGTTTGGATGTGGCTTTGAGCAACCTGGTCTATTAGAAGGCACCCCTGCCCATGGAAGAATGTTGGAACTAAGTGATCTTTGGGGTCCCCTCCAGATACCATTCTATGATTCTATAGCTGCTGAATGTTTCATTTATGAGGTCATAAGGTATGTTCATAAGTGAGTTCATCTTTTAGGAGGGAGCCATTTATCAAACAACCACAAGTGGTGCAGAGGACATAAATATTGTGAAAGTGGTAAATAGTGAAGAATTCAGGGCAGTGATGGAGGATAACCCGGACTAATGTGTTCCTTCCCCACTCTTGCAGTTTCATTGCCTTCCCTTTCTGAACTTGTTTCACTAGCATTACAAAATCAGTCCTGTGACTTTTGGTTTTATTTGCAAGCTCCAAGGAAGTTACTGTTTCTTTGTTTTTCCTAAAGTAGAGCAGAAAATCAGGTAAGCTGCAAGGTCAGGTGCAGTTACAGCTCTTTCCACCTGAAACTTAGCGTCCTCCCAGAACAAGATTGAAGCTTTAGAATATTCATGTTAGCTGCTGGAAGGTATAGCAATTCAGGCCTCTGGATCTCATTTTGAGCTTTGGTTTTTGTATTAATTTTATTTATTTTATTCATTCATCCAGCCTCTGGATCAGATTGCAAAGTACATCTCGGGGCAAGGAATTCCATTTCCCAAAATTGAGATAAGTGAGGAAGACAGGGAAAACTTGAAGGAGTGTTATGTGTTTGAAGATGCTGACAGTCCACGTGCTCCAACAGTGCTGTTTTTTCCCCTAGTAAATGACACCTTTAAGAAATACAAAGCTCCTGGTGAGTTACCTGTGGCTAGCAATTTCGATCTGTGTCCTCTTCATTTTCTATCTAAAGTCTCACTGTCATGTCTGAACTTTCCTATGCTGGTGCTAGCACTGTCAAATCTGGCAAAGTTGACTGGTTTGTGTTAGTAGGTCTGAGATGTGAGAACCCCAGCAGCTTTCCCAATAAGTTTGAGATTAGAATAGCTTTTGCCTTGCGGCATTTACTGGAGATAGTATGAAGGTCAGACTCCCCAAATATGCACAGAACGGATGGCGTGTTCTCAAAACAAGCCGGTTTAGTTGACAAGCGTGAACTTGTTAAGCCCTGCTGCCTTCAAACAAAGATCAAGGCAAAACTTTCTGAAGGTTTTGGTGGTAAACCTGTTCAACTGGATTAGTTCACATATTGAAAATTAATTTCCCAAACTGAGGACTGAGTGTTTTTAATATGTGCTCCATCCTCTGTCTGAGTGGCATCATTTCTCCAAGAGGAGAGATGTTTCATCTGAGGGCCCCATATGCTGGCCTGACCCACACCACAGGGAAGTTTGCTGCCTCCCTGGGGCCAGGGTCAGAAGTATTACTAGGAAACTACCTAGTTGGTCCAGCCATCAGATTATTATCCCTTGTTGGTGTTTCAGATTGGCAACGATGACACCAGTGGAAGAAACCTCAAAACAATTAAAAAGGACTTCAGAGCCCTGGGGAGATCACTCATGGGCTCAGGAGTCCAAGTGGTGTTCTCTGCCATTCCCTCAGTAGCAGGGGGGAATATTGAAAGAGGCAGGAAGACCCATCTGATTAATAAGTGGCTGAGAGGCTGGTGCCACCGACAGCATTTTGGATTTTTTGAACATGGGGATCTTTATGTTACATGTTGTCTGCAGGCAACAGATGGAACTCATCTGTCTCAGAAAGGGAAAAGAATCCTTGCGTATGAGCTGGCTGGACTCATTGATAGGGCTTTAAACTAGGTCTGAAGGGGGATGGGGATAAAAATGAACCTGCCATAGTTGACCAAAAAGGTGGCAGGCCATTACTGGGCACAAAGTCACTAGCCCAGTGACTCAAGCCCAGAGGCTCAAGTGCATCTACACTAATCACGTAGCATGGGAAACAAACAGGAGGAGCTTGAAGCCATTGTGAAGCATGACTGCTATGACGTAGTTGCCATCATGGAAACATGGTGGGATGACTCTCATGAGTGTAGTGCTGCAATGGATGGGTATAAGCTCATAATCCAGGAAGTGGTAATTAATGACTTTCTAAGACAACTGGATACTCACAAGTCTATGGGGCCAGATGGGATCCACCCAAGAGTGCT
>VXBP01008185.1:69194-97623 GCA_013400115.1 Rhinopomastus cyanomelas
CTTGGAGAAGAGTGGCTGGAGAGCTGCCTGGTGGAGAAGGACCTGGGGGTGTTGATCGACAGCCGGCTGAACATGAGCCAGCAGTGTGGCCAGGTGGCCAAGAAGGCCAATGGCATCCTGGCCTGTATCAGAAACGGCGTGACCAGTAGGAGCAGGAAGGTGATTGTGCCCCTATACTCGGCACTTGTGAGATAGCACCCTGAGTACTGTGTCCAGTTTTGATCACCACGGTACAGGAAGGACATTGAGGTGCTGGAACGAGTCCAGAGAAGGGCAACCAAGCTGGTGAAGGGGCTGGAAGACATGCCCTATGAGGAGAGGCTGAGGGAGCTGGGGTTGTTTAGTCTGGAGAAGAGAAGACTGAGAGGGGACCTTATTGCCCTCTACAACTACCTTAAGGGAGGTTGTAGCAAGGCTGGTGTTGGTCTCTTCTCTCAAATTAGTGATGCTAGGACGAGGGGAAATGGCCTCAAGTTGTGTCAGGGGAGGTTTAGATTGGATATTAGAAGGAAATTCTTTACTGAGAGGGTGGTTAGGTGCTGGAATGGATTGCCCATGGAGGTGGTGGTGTTACTATCCCTGGAGGTGTTTAAGGAACGAGTGGACGCTGCGCTTAGGGTTATGGTTTAGCAGTTAGACACTAGGAGAAAAGGTTGGACTCGATGACCCTGGAGGTCCTTTCCAGCCATGATGATTCTGTGATCTGGTCCTTTTGTTTGCACTTCTTTAGTTTGTGTAACAAAGACTCTGTTGTCCAAAGAGTGGTCTGCAATCACAATGATCGCTGTTGTTCTCATTCCCACATGTTGGGGGTTACATGACTTTTGGATGGAGGCTTGAACCAGAAGCTGAAGAATACAGGGCTACTAGACTGCTTTCATGTCTCTCTGGCAAATCATATCTTTCCTCCTAAATGTCCCTTTCCCTCCTATAATTACTAAATGTTTTATATGGGCTGCACACCGCAGTAAAACTTTATTGGTGTGTCTACTTGTGCTTTGTCCCTCAGGTGTGGAAAGGAGTCCTGAAGAGATGGCTGAAGGCAAAGTTGACGTCTCCAGCATACTCTCCCCATTTACTACAAGGGAGGTGTGTTTCAGTGAACAGAATTTTGACAAACTGGTGAAACTGACTGATTACAACGTCATGAACAATGAGAAGTTGATTATTGAGGCCTTGCGCTTGGCAGTGGCACGGAGGAGGCAGCGGGATTATTATTAATTATTATTCATTACCAGCAGCCACTGCTTGCTAGTTTCAGCTTTCCACGAGATATTTCCTGGGTCATCTGTTCTCTGATGAGATCAGCAATTTTGATGCTCACAGGTGAAAACTGTAGTAGAAATCATCCTGAGGATGAGCTGGACTCCAGTCGTTCTATTTACAAGACTGTTCAGCCAAAGAGATGGGAATTTACCAAACAAAACTTCAAATCCACAAACATGGGTTTACTTTTGTTACTTTGACATTTACTACGTGATATATATATTCTGTATAAATAAACACTGTGTTGTGTAAGATAATAATGAACTGTGTGGCATATTAAAACGTGAATCAAATCAGTATTTATATGGCTTTTTGGTTAGTTGGCAGAACAGCAATCCAATTTCTCTAATTAATTCTGTTGGTTTGCTTATGTTAATTACTGAAGGTCATCACCTGGCTGTCTTCATGAATCTTTAAAAAGAACTTCTTCAATTTACTATCAGTGTTGTAAAAACCCATATAGTTTTCAGTATCAAGAAAAAAATATCCCTCAATGTAGTGGGTTGGGGTTTCTTCACCAGTTTTAGCAGGTTCAAATCAATGAACTGCCCGCATTCTCTGCAGCAAGGTCTCGATGACATCTCGGACACATTTGCCAGACAATGAATAGCTTAGGATACTGGACAGAAGTTTATTAACCTAATAGCTGTATACAGACAAAGAGAAGAGAAAGACAGGAAAATAGAACAAAACTCAGCAAGTTGGTGCACTCAAACTAGAAACTGCGTCACACATGCCATTACACTATCTGAGGAAAATACCATGGGAAGTTACTATCGTTTGGGCCTTCGGTCACGGCAGAGATCTGGACAACAGCAAAGGCATGCTAACCGGAGACGAGTGCCACCACTCTCTCCCTTAACGCCCCAATCGCACCCCGGTGCGGGTGACATGCATCTCAACAACAAAACTCCAGTCTCTGTCCTTCCAACCTCAGAGATCTGGGCAACAACAAGAGCATGCTAACCAGAGATGAGTGCTACCACCCTCTCCCTTAACGCCCCAATTGCACCCCGGTGCTGGCGGCATGCGTTTCAACAACAAAACTCCAGTCTCTGTCCTTCCGATCCAAGATTTAAGGACTCTCAAGTCCTTCTGCTTTCCAGCTGCGCACGAAGGGGTCCTCCCCCAAACTTAAAGCACCCCCAGTCTTCCTCAGCAGCAGAAAATGACAAACAGCTTCTCTTCCTGTTGACCAGTCTCTCCAAAATGGCAGCGATCCATTGCTCAGCCCCAGTCACGTGGGGGATCCAAAATGGAGGCAGATTCATCCCTGGATCAACAGGGCAACGCCCGCACTCCACAGTAGGCCGAGAGGATTCTCAAGACCCTCTCCTCTCTTCTCTCCTCCTGTCTCAGNGCCCAAGAGAGCCTGCAGCACACACGAGCGGGCTACATACTTCCTCCTTCTTTTCTTCTTCACCTCTCACTTCCTTCTTCCTGATTCCCAACTTTCTAAAAACAAACCGCCCACTCTGCTTTTTCATAGGCTAACCCAACACGGACATCCGAAGCAGGTCCAGGACCAGTGACACCTTCCCCCAGGACAAGTCCCCTGTGGGGGAGGGGTCCTCCAAAACAAAACAACTCCTTTTCTTTTCTTCTTCATGAAAGCAGAACTGCTGTACGTTTGAAAATGCTAGCAATTTTCAAACTACAACACTCAATTAAGTCATCTTTACTTCAGGTGGTCAAACAAGTAATCTCAGCTGCTATTCACAGCACCAAGTAGATTCAGCCCACACCGTAGTCCTATTGTCTGAGTTTCCTTGCATTTTCTCCTGGAGTTGCTACTGGCTGCTCAGTCTCACTCATCTGCATCTGACTTGACTGCTCACAAAAGACAGCCTAACAGCTTCTCCCAGTGTTTCATGTGATGGGAACTGGCTGCTAGTTGTTTGCACAGGGTAGGGCAGTGCAGGAGGGCCTTCCGAGTCTTTCCAGACAGACTTTTCATATATTTTTTTAACTGTTCTTTGCTTGCCTGCAAATGATCTTTTCCAAGGATTGTCCTCAGAGTGATTCCTCATCATCAAAACATTCTAGAACTCTGGAGGAATATAGCTCCTAAAGGCTCTCTTGCAGCTCCACAGTGGGGAGATGATAGAATCAGAATCATTTAGGTTGAACAGACCCTTGGGATCACCAAGTCCAACCAATAACCCTACTCTACGAAGTTCACCACTAGACCGGACCTCTAACCACAAGAGCACACGCTCGGTCTTTCACAACAGCCATCCTGCACTGTGGAGCTGTGAGGATGGTCACAGCAGCTCAGAAAATGCTTGGGATTATTTTCCTTTTGGTAATACAAGGTTTCTACTGTTTCAGTGAACTTCAGACTGAATCGCTACGGCACAACTGGTGCTGAGGTCATAAGAGGCTTCTGATTATGCTGAGAAGTTTCAAATTTGTTTTTGTGTAACGGAGTTCTAGAAGATGGACAGGAGAAAAGATTCCTGTGGAAATAGCAGCTGGCAGTGCACATTAAAGCAGTTTGTGTGGTGGAAGAGGAGGGTTGTGCCATGGTTTTTCACCTGTTACCACATTTGTTGCATGCATCTGGAACCCCTGCGAGGGTAGCATGTAGCCCTGTGCAGTACTGCGTGTTTATATCCAGGTTCCACACTCCAGAACGTTAGTGTAGCAACTAGATCATGAGATCCCTCTGGGTCTTTTCCAGATGAATCTTGGGTTACACTCCCATGGTTTCCAGCGCCTTTTGCCACACATGAAACAAAGCAGGATGGATGACATTTCCGTCTGTTTTACAGGGGAAACTTACCCAACAACAGAATGGAAAAAAGCCAGGTAGGTGCATGACACAGCCTAAGCCTGGTTAATCCTACTTTTCATCAGGGCTAATTAGCCCATCTTCTAACCATGACTAATTACTGTACTGACATAAGAGTTCTGCATCCCAAGTCAGCCTGGAGCTCTCTCTGCACTGCATCCTGCTGGCTGATAGGAAACCGGCTTTTCCTCGCAGAGGGAATTGTTCTTATCCTCAAGTGCTGAGGGGTGACCTCAATAAAACATTATAAACATGCGAAGGGTGGCTGTCAGGAGGATGGAGCCAGGCTCCGCTCAATGTCTTCTAGGATAGGACAGCTGTTTGCAATTTCTCTAGGAAGTTGCGGCCGGGGTCGCTTCCAGACCCCGTGGCGGCAGGTGCCTGCCGGAGGTGGGGTCAGTCCGGGGCCACGGCTGGTTCGGAAGCCGCGGCAGGTTGCGGCTGCTTCGAGAGCCGCTGTCCCCTCGGAGCTGCGGTTCCCACCCCCCGCCTACCGCCGTTCCCGGGGCTGTGGGGGGGCGCTCCCTTCAGGGCCACAGCCTGCGAAAAAAGGGCGAACAAAGACCTTGCCCCGGTTTTCATAGGCTCCCCCTAGCCCACCTTTCAGGGGCAGGTCCCAGGACAGATCCTTCCGGGGAAGGGTCCTGAGACCTGTGCAACCAGGGACAGGTCCCCCAGAACACAACACAACTTTTCTTCCTCATGAAAGCATTTCTAAAAGTTCTGGCAGTTCTCAAACTGCAACATCTCTGTAATGAATTTTAAAACCTATAAAAAATCTTTTGTATGCACACCATTTGTTTTGGATGTCCTGGAGCAAAGGCGGCCTCGTTGCCCACTGAAGGGCAGCAAAATGGACCATTTCTGGCACCAGCTATCTCACATGAGGGGCTGCACTTCAACAGTGCAAAAGCACTGCAGCCACTTCCAGAAGTAATGGCGGTGCTGACAAGCATAAAACATTTTCTCAGTACCTGTACCTGTGAAGAGACTATCTGCTTAAACCCTCAGTGTCTCTCCAAGTACAGCAAAGACCATCATTCTTCTTCTGCAGTGCCTAGTCTTGTTGCAGATGTGCAGCTCTGCACTGCTCTCCCTTCCAGGACAGTGAGAAGGAGGAGGAGGAGCTGGGGATTACTAAAGCAGTTGTGGCAGATGAGGTGGGGCTGAGTCAGGCACCAGTGCACCTGTCTGCTCCGGGCAGCTTAAAGCAAGAGAAGCTGCCTCTGGAGCCATCCAGGTGCAGCACCTGGCTTGAACACAGAGAAGACTACGATGGGGCTGTTCTACAGTAAGACTCAGGTAAGAAAGGGAAGGAGGAGGCTCTGTGGTGATCTCGGCAGGCAGCCCCTGACACCTAAGGGGACCTTCTGTAGGAGACGGTGTTTCATCTCCTCTGTCTATAGCTCTGAGATATCTTCTTCAGCACCAAGGCTGAGAACAAAGCAGGGCTTCTGTGGGAGGTTTTGTGCTTTGTGGTTTGGCCTTGCAGTAATTTGGAAAATCCCCAATTAAAAAATGAAGTATTTTTGTTCATTGCTGTTGTCCTTTAATTCCACCCTTCTGGGCGAGCCAAAGCAACCCGCTGAGGAAAAACAAGGAAGTACCACAAATGACAATGAGCGTATGGGTGGGGAAAGCTAGGACACTGATACTATGTGAGGTGTTGTACACAGCTGTCTTAAAAATCGTGGAGTTTGGGGCACAAGGGGATGAGCGGTGACATGTGGTTGTATGTTGATCTACACACTTGTGCAGTGAGAGTAACTCTCCCATAGATAGTGGGCATGAACTCTCTTATTTGTGTTTGTTCCATCACTACACAGTTTGGCTCTTTCTTTTATGCTCTTGGTGGTGTGAATTGCTTTTTTTGTTTATGGTTTTAAGGGAGCTTTGAACTTTTTGGTTGGTTTTTCTGCTGTAGGTTTTTCTGTTTGGTTGGGGGTTTTTTTGTTTGTGGTTGCCTTCACTTAAAGCACTAAATGTGCAGCTTTCCCTCCTTTTATTTCTTTAAAAAAGATATAAGGAAGAAAATAAGAAATAAAATGATATAAGAAAAGGAGATTGAGGGGTGACCTCATTAATGATTACAAATACGTGAAGGGTGGGTGTCAGGAGGATGCAGCCAGGCTCTGCTCAGTGTCATCTAGTGATAGGAAAAGGGGCAGTGGGTGTGAGCTGAAACATAGGATGTTCCACATCAATATGAGAAGGAACTTTGTCACAGTGTGTGTGATAGACCATTGGAAGGGGCTGCCCAGAGAGGTTGTGGAGTCTCCTTCTCTGGAAGGATAAACCCCATTTAAAACCCACCTGGATATGTTCCTGTGCAACTTGGTCTAGGTAATGCTGCTGTGGGAGGGGGATTGGACTAGATGATATTTCAACGTCCCTTCCATTCCCTAATGTTCTGTGATTCTGTGAAATTAGACAAGGAACTAAGTAACTCACCTTCAGCACCTGTATTTTTGATAGGGTTTCAGATTTGTCTGATCCTTGCTGTGGATGCAAAAGGGTGAGAAGAGCAAACAAGTTTCCTGAGAAGATTGTTAATTGTCACTTGATAACCACTTAGTTTTAGGAGATTTCCCAAGATTTCCATTGACACTTTACTGTGAATTTTGTTTAGGTGATCATCATAGAATAGAATTATAGAATGTGTTGTGGAAGGGACTTTTAAAGGTCATCTAGTCCAACCCCCACCACAGTGATGGCCTTATCCTTAACTGATGTAACTGAATCGGGAACGTATATAATGAACTATTCAGAGAGAAATAATCACAGATTTATTGCATTCTGCAAAGTTTGATCTCTGCAGGATCATTTTGAGATTTTTGTCATCATCTGAGAGCCACCACTGCTCTACCTCAAGCATGACAATGGAGTTATCTAGTGATGAGCCAGCTGATGAGCAGTGTTGTTCCACCACAATATCATTGGTAATTCCCACCCCACTGGATTACCTGCCATTTGTTGTGAAGTGTAATGTGTGTGGCATCCTTTGAGTTTGCACTGACCAAGGCGTGTGTCAGCTGTATTAATCACGTGGATCTCACTATCACACATGACCCTGTGATTGAGTTGTGTCAGATGTCTGAAGTTGAGGGATACCACAATGTAACTCAGAATTGAAATTGGAGGCTTGGTCTGTTGTTGAATGTACATTTTGACTCTCTGACCACACTTGAATGCAAGCTTTCTGGTTAAATGACGACAATTTCAGAAATGGTTTGGACGATTGGACTTGAAATGCTTAATTCAATGTTGTATCTGACTGTGCTTCTGCTCTTTCTCTCTGCGTGCTCATCCCATGTGTTTTGTGTGCTGTTTGACAGACAGAACTGTCTCCATGCAATTTGCTTACCGTGAAAATCATACGGATGAAAAATGCCAGGAAAGCAGACTTGCGTGAGTATCTTTGCTATATCCTTGGAGCATGTGCATGCTTGGGAAACTACTCTGAAGTGTCACAATGCTTTTATGGGACCAGTTATAAAAGCGTGACTGCGGCATGCTGAACATGAAGTATAGCTGTAATGTTAAGTCCAGCCACCAGTCATATTTGAGAAGAGTTTTGCACAGAATGCAGAAAATATTTCACATCTGAGTCTGTGAAGAAAGGCTTTTCTTAGTCACAGGAAAGGTTGCAATAAGACGTTGATATGGGGCACTTCCTCCTGTGATCCATTCTTAATGTCCACCCTGTGCATCTCTCATGAACTGCCAAATATAATTCATCTACAGGAACAGCCACGTTTCAAACTTTAGCTGAGGACTCGCGTTGTTTGCTTTTTCTATTATTACTTAGTTTTACAAAGTACACAGGAATGATAGTTAGGTGAAACTTTATTAATGCTTCATAAATATGCAAAACACTAGAGAAAAGCTTGTGAATGACAATCACCTCAGAACCGAGGAAGTAGCTGATTGTTTTGTATTTATACTGTTACACAAATAAGAAGACCTGAATTCAGACGGTTTCTGTAGGAACCAAATCAAGCTAAATTTGTTCACTTAAAACGATACCAGAGAAGACATTTGTTTGAGTCTTCCCTAGGTGCTTTGCTTTGATTTCTGCTGTAGTTATTGTAGAAACCAAAGGAATATGAAACGTTTCTCAGATTTTTATGGAAAAGAAGCAAGATACCTTGCTGTTGCTGAATGCATGAGAATGAATAGTCTACATAGAATCACAGAGTTAGTAACACTGGAAGAGACTTCCAAGATCATCAAGCCCAACAGTCAACCAAACAGCATGACGCCCACTAATCCATGTTTTCTAGTGCCACATCTACACTTTGCACAGATGTATAGATACGTGATGTAGGTTATGAACCTTTCCACCAAATCACTTCCATAGTGTGGGAAAGAGATTTGAAGCTCAGTTATAGGCTGGAGAGAAATCTTTTGCTCAGTGTCATCTGCTGGTAGGACAAAGTGTAATAAGTGCAAGCTGGAACATTGGAGGTTCCATACAAATATCAGAAGGAACTTCTCCACAGTGAGGGTGATGAAGCACTGGAACAGGCTGCTCAAGGGCATTGTGGTGTCCTTCACTGGACATGTTTAAGACCCGTCTGGACATGTTCCTGTGTGACTTGGTCTAGGTGATCCTGCTGTTGCAGGGGGATTGGACTAGATGATCTTTTGAGGTCCCTTCCAGTCCCTAATGATTTAATGATTCTATGATACAGAGAAAATCTATTTAAAGATACAAATATGCTCTCAGAACAGATAGAAAAAGGTGTAGAAAACTACAGTCCTTGGATCATGTTCTGTCACCTATCTACATGACCTTACCAGACCTCTTTTCCACATTTTTGTCATCTAAATAATTGCTTTTTATTCTTGTATTTTAACTGTTTTTATTCTGAAGGCAGTAGACTTTAAAGCTTTAATAGTTTTACTAATTTTGAAAGCATCAAGTTTTGGACTTTTTCAGTTACAGAATCTCAGAGTCATTTAGGTTGGAAAAGATCTTTAAGATCATGGAGTCCAACCATCAGCCCAACTGTCCTGAGCCCACTGCTAAACCCTGTCCTTAAGCTCCAGATCCACATGACTTTTAAATCAGGCTTATACGGGGGTTTTCTGTGTTACAGCATTGCAGTAGCAGCTCTGGCATTTACAGAAGAAAGACTCTTCTGAATGTAAAAAGAAATAGATAGTTATTGGTTGGGAACTGCAGTCAACGTGACACATTGCAAGGATCCACAAGCTTCCTCTGGTGGTGTGCACTTCTGCTCTCGCACTGTTGTTACTTAATTAAGCAACCGCCGTTACACACCAATAGCCTGTTCTTGGTTCTGCTTGAAATCCTGTAATCAGATAAGAGGATGTGGGCTGATAAAGACCAGCCAGGGAGAATCAAGGGGAAAAACTAAAGATTATTTAGCAACAAACTAGCCAAGGGATGTTTTAAGAGGAACGTAGATTATGAGGTCGGCAATGCTGTTTTAGGGGTACTGGCAGGTTGTTCCCCATCATATGGGATAAAGTGGGAGAATGTGTGAAAGCTTTTTATTGGAGGTTAACTGTGAGGAAATTAATGGTGAATGTTCCCTGGAGGCCGGAACCGATCTCTCAGGACTGAATGGATTCCCATAGTCTGTGAAAGGCCTTGAGAAGGCAGATGTTTACTTTCACAGAATTCACCCATATTCTTACACACAGCGTCATAGCAAAAGTTCGAATAATTTCTATTATCTAGTGTTTTGCACTCTAGAAAACACCAGTCATGGACTCATAGAATGTCTAATGTTGGAAGGGACCTCAGAGCTCACCTACTTCAACCCCCTGGCAGCGATGCCTCTCAGCCAGACCTGGCTACTCAAGGCCTCATCCAACCTGGCCTTGAACACCTCCAGAGAGGGGGCAGCCACAGCCTCTTCATCCGGTTGATTCCTGAGTCTCTCCTCCCTTGCACTGAAGAACAACTTCCCCAGATCCAGCCTGAACCTTCTCTCCTTCAATTACAAACCATTTCCCCTTGTCCTGTCACTAGATCCCCTTGGGAAAAGTCCCTCTGCAGCCTTCCTGTAGGTTCCCCTCAGGTACTGGAAGGCAGCTCTAAGGTCCTCTGGGAGTTTTCTCTTCCCTAGGCTGAATAAGCCCAGCTCCCTCAGCCTGTCCTCATAGCAAAGGACATCCAGCCCTTGGATTATCTCTGTGGCCACCTCTGGACTACTTGTCTGCTCTCAGGCATGTCTCTGCTCATGCTCTCAGTGTGGGAGGAAGCAGAAAAATGTTTCTCCCAGCTGGTGGGAACAGCTCGTATTTTGTGACCTTGGTGGGCCCACGTGTGGGGAGTCGGGATCAAGACGATGGTCTAGGCAAACAGTTTATGAGACCACATCCTCGGTTCAGATCCTCTCAGCACAGTAAGAAAACCTAACAGTCACAAAAAAACGCACCCCCTGTAAACAGTCTAGATGTGAGCATGCAACATCTCTCTGAGAGGAGGATGTCCTTGTTTCTGTCCAGAATACAGGTGGAGGTCAGATGCTGTGTCTGTTAGCTTTAGAAAAGGTGGTAGAACTCAAATGACAGCAACTGGCTTAGCCCTATTTGAATTTGAGTCATCTGTGAGGCCGGTGAGATTTCAGCTCCAGCCAGAGCGGCAGTGGCCCTGCTGTTTGAGGTGCGGCAGGTGCCCTGCTGTTCAAGGTGCAGCATGCTTGCTGGGGTTGTGGGATTTTTCAGCATGAGTCATGTTCCTGTAATCCTGCTCAGTGGAAAAGCACAATTAAGACTCAGTCCTGCTATTATCCTGGAGGATAATTAAAAACTTGGCATCATAAGTGGACAGCAAGCCCACGCTTTCATAAACAACTGCTGTCTCACCTGCTTTTGGTAGGATATTGCCCCACAGTGACACTGTGGCTACCGCCCCAAACACATTTGATGGCTGCTCACGTCTTGGTCAAGGAGAGGAACCACAGGAGGTGGCTGCTGTGAAGCTGTGCCACGTTGGACCATACGTGAGCACAATCAACACAGTGAGGTGGTGGTCAGGATTGAGTACTAGAGTAATGATGATTTGCTTTCATGTGGCTGGCAGTGAGAGCCTTGCACACATGAAGAGCTGTACCCTTGGCATAAGGTATGTGAAGGGGGCCTACAAAAAAGCTGGAGAGGGACTTTTTAGGATGTCAGGTAGCAATAGGACTGGGGGGAATGGAGCAAAGCTGGAGATGGGTAGATTTAGACTGGATGTGAGGAGGAAGTTGTTCACCGTGAGAGTGGTGAGAGCTTGGAATGGATTGTCCAGGAAGGTGGTGGAGGCCCCATTCTTGGAGATATTTAAAGCCGGGCATTATGAGGCTCTGGCCAGCCTGATCTAGGGTGGGGTGTCCCTGCCCATGGCAGGGGAGTTGGAACGGGATGATCCTGTGGTCCCTTCTAACCCATACTGACTGTATGACTTGGTCTGGGTGATCCTGCTGTGGCAGGGGGATTGGACTAGATGATCTTTTAAGGTCCCTTCCAATCCCTAATGATTCCATGACTCTATAAGGTGATGGCATACAACAGCATGACTAGCCAGCTGTGGAGTTCCAGTTCCCACAGCTGCTTGTGCCTGGAGCTGGTCAGGCACAAGGTAGTCCTGAGGGATCCAAAACGTGTAGAAAAGGTTCCTGGGTGCTGTAAGTGCCTCTCAACCTCTGAAAAACACTTTTTCAACAACAGGGATTTGGTTTCAGAGAGCACCTTTAAGTACAACAGGCCTCACCAAACCCATTTTGCAGATGCTAGGTTAGTGGCTGTGTCAGAAGTCCAGCAGATCAGGTCAGAGATCATAGGATCATATCTGAAGTGAGAAGTGAGAGCTCTTTATTAAGTGACTTAAAGACACATAATACAGAGCAGGAGCACACACTGATTACTTGCAGAGAGCCAAAGAACTGGAGGATTTCTGAAGCAAGACTTTGTTCTCAAGTACTTGGCTTTGGTTCCTTCCAGTGCTGGTCCTCCTGGGGACAGGAGCTGACAGCACTGATATCAGTCTGGACTTCATGTGAGCCAAACCGGATTGTGACATGGACCTTCCCTGTACACCTACAGGCATTTGGGAGTGGCTGGGACTTTTTGAAACTCAGGTGATTTCTGTGTGTTTCGGGTTGGTTTTGTTGGGGTTTATGTATTCGTGTACACACCACAGCTATCTGCAGCAGCCATAGTTACTCTTTTTCCGTTGGTTCAATTACTCAAACAATGGCTTAGTTTTGGAGGAGTCAGCAAAAGAGAAGGCTGGTTTTTTAAACTCTTGAGTTACACACTGAGTGTGGTGAAAAACCAACTCAATTAGTCTGTGTCTCCCACAGTCTGAAACACCAGTGACACGAAGTGGGACAAGACTACATCTAGTCAAATGAAGGTGTGTCTGCTATGCAATGGCAGGAATGCTCGAGTGGGTGGTGACACAAGTAGAGGAGATGCAGTGCAAGCAATGGGATTGGCAATTATGGGCAACATTCCCCCATGCTTTCTTTGGCTCTTGTACTGACTGTTGTCCCTAACCAACAGATTTTATTCTGCAGGACAATCATGCCTGATTTTTGAGTGTGAGTTCACAGGACAGATAATGTCATGGTTCATGGTTGCCTTGTATTTCTTTATGACAAAACGTATATGCAGGCAGATTATTCTGACATCAGAATGAAAGTGCTTGTTGATGGTGTAGGCACAGCTCAAGCAGATTGCTGCTCAGTACTATTCTACTGATGTTTTGATCCAAACATCCCTCACTTATGATGTAGCTCAGGTGAGAATCCAGACTTTACAGCTGTCTTCTTCATCTGAGAAAGGGAAAGGAAAATACTAAAGTTGCCCCCCTACATCTGGAGTCCGTAGGTGAACTCCATGGCCTGAACACACCTCTTCTTGAAACAGCAAAGCCAAAGCAACGCAATCTTCTGCAGAGAAGCAGCATCACTTTTCTCAGTGCCGCAAAGCACAGATGGGTTTCCACCTGCCCTTCGAGTGTTGTACATATCTCTACCCTGTCTGACAGGTAGATTCTGGTGAAAACAATGGCATTAAGCAATAACCTGTAATACAGCTTTTCTGGTGAAAACTCTCCCTCAGGACAGCTGCTTCACAAGCTGACTGTTACACCATCAGACAGTTTGATGTTTCAACACCTTTTCAACACCATGCACCCCTTCTTTTAATCTACTTTACAGAGGATTATATGCAATTCATCTTCTCCACAGACCATTAGTTTATTTTTCCTGACCTTTTGTTCCTGAAAAGCTCTGTCATCGAGCTTTCTGGTGCGTGCGCTTGTGTTCCACTCTTTAACTTTCCAAAAGAGAGGAAGGCAGACTAAGATCAGGTGGAAGATCTGCCTTCTGTGACAGCAAAGGCACTTCACAGAAACGTTCAGTGAAATGAGCTCTGTTACCACTGTGCTGCCAGCCAGATGTGCTAGGGAAAAGAAAAGATGCCCCAAAAAGTTGACTAGATGGGATTCATGCCCAGGGCTACTCCAAAAACAAGGCATGTCCATGCCTACCTGTGGAACTCCACTATGTGTAAGCTGAGCTTGGTCTGTCCAGCAGTGCTCATTATAACTGTTAGTATTTTCTGCTCTATGTTTCTGAGAGATAGCTGAGCCAGCAGTAGTGGCCAGCCCTGCGAGACTCTTTTGTGTGTGCATGTGCTCCTGTGCATATGGGAAACTGGCCAGCCCTAAACCCTTTGGAGTCTGAGAGAGACAATCTGTCTGTGAAAAGGAATGCAGAGGACCTGTGTATTTCCAGCAATTAGTAGAAGTAGTTCTCCAGAAATCAAATGTCACAGAAAGCAAAGCAAGCTGCTTGTCTAGCACTGGCTTGGAGGTGCTTTAGCTGGTGTCCTGGCCTGTGTTCTGCACATTGTCCCGTGCACAGAACTTGAAAGTTCATGCAGTGCAACACCATGGCAGGGACTAGATGTGTTTGGTTGGTCTGCTGTCTTCACACTTCCCCTGTCTTCAACAGTAACCCAGTCAGACTGCTACGTGAGCCTAAGCTTGCCAACAGCTTCCACGCAGCATTTCCGTACCAAGACAGTCCAGAACAGCAAGAATCCTACATGGAACGAAACTTTCCACTTCACAATTCAGAGCCAGGTTAAGGTAGGTTTGGCACTGATTGGCAGATTGGGAGGAAATGGCCTCAAGTGGTGCCAGGGTAGGTTTAGATTGGACATCAGGAAAAATGTCTTCCCTAATAGAGTGATCAGGGGTTGGAACAGGCTGCCCAGGGAGGGGAGGGAGTCACTGGCCCTGGAAGGGCTCAAGAAAAATGTAGATGTGGCCCTAGAGAGTAGGGTTTAGTGGGCAGGGTGGGGTTGGGGTGGTGGTTGGACTGGATGATCTTGGAGGAAGGTTTCTTCCAACCTTAGTGATTCTGTAATTTTTATCAGATATTAAAGTTAACTTATAGGCCTCCTATACTGTGGGTCTCTCTGAGTTCCCATATGGAGCATCAAGAATTTCTTACTGTAGTTATTTAGCTTTCAATGGCTGGATAGTACTGTATGTTCCTGAAGAGTCAATTGTCTGGAGAGGTCAATGGCAAAATTTCCATTTTCCCGTTGCCTTCTCATTTATTGTCAAACTTCATCCCCAAATTCCTTCAGCTAAAATGAAATACACACTGCGTTGTATGCTTGCTACAATCTGTGTTTTGTTGATTCCAGAACATTTTGGAGCTGAAAGTTTGTGATGAGGACAAGGTAACTCAGGATGATCATCTTCTCACTATATTTTTTGATGTCTCCAAAATCCAGCTTGGAGAAAACATTCAGCTCTCTTTTCAGCTGAATCCACAGGTATGGATAAAATTCCACAGCAAAACCAAGGGGATATGATCAGGAGAGAGCATGGTTGTCTCATCTCTCCTCCCATGTGTCCCATATATAGGCCTTTCTTTCTGCCTATTTGGCCACCTGAGCATGTCTGTCTGTTTCAGAGGTCGATCTGCAGGGTTTCTTCTGTACTTATGTCAGATTTTGGGTGCTGCTTCTGCAGGCAGGGTTGGCCACCATTATTTGACTTCCTTAATGAAATATTGAGAGTTTACCCAAATGTTTTGGGTGTCCCTTCACAGCTAGAGCTGATGGTTCTGTGTTGTGCATGATTGACAAGCAGCTAACTACGAGCCAGCTGTGTGTGCAGATGGCCAAGAAGGCCGATGGTGTCCTGGCCTGCATCAAAAATAGTGGGGCCAGCTGAAGTAGGGAAGTGATTATCCCCCTGAATGTGGCACTGATGAGGCCACAACCTGAGCACTGGCTTTATTTTTGCGCACCTCGATACAAGAAGGACATTGAGTGGCTGCAGTGGGTCCAGAGAAGGGCAACAAAGCTGGTGAAGGGCCTGGAGGACAGGTTTGGTGAGGAGAAGCTGAGGGAAATATGGCCACTCAGCCTTGGGAAAAGGAGGCTGGGTGGAGACCCAGCTCTTTACAGATATCTGAAGCGACACTATAGACAGGTGGGTACTGGTCTTTTCCCACAGGGCATTGGTGATAGAATACCCTGGACTCCATGTGCCCAAATGTGCCGCCATATTAATGTGCCACCAGGCCCATCTGCACAGGCTGTGGCTGTGGGCTGCGAGAGGGGCAGATGTCATGGCTGTAGCCATGGTGTTGCATTGTGGAGGTCTTTATCTGGATCTCCACCTGTTTCATCTGGGTCACCACTTCAGTCTGAGCCTTTATCTAAAGCATCAGACACAAAGGGAGGGTTTAACAAAACCACTGATGAATATGCAGGCAATGGAACAGTTTACTCAGTTTGGAGAAGAAAGGCACCAAGATATTTTAATTCACTCTCCTCACCACACATCAGAAGAAATCAGCCCCACAAGACACAGACGCACAGGATTTTGTCACATACTGTCACAGCTTACTGAGATTAATGTCTGAAACATCACTTTGTCCTCATTGTACCTTCTCTCTCTCAAACTGTGGTGGTTGTCTGACTTCAGTCTATATCCTCATTAATATTGAAAGTTCAGAATTCTCACGGTCTCTCCAGTTAAACACAGATAGATTAGCAGACCTTGACAGTCCTTGCTGCAGGTCTTCAGAAGCAATATCATTTTCTCTCTGCCACGGTGATGTAGCTCCAAACAGACATTGAGATGGGGATTTGCAGACATGGGGCCAGCTGCTTTAATTTTCAACTTTTTAAACACAAACTTTAAGCTTGTATGCAGAAAACACAAGTCAGACTTCCAAATTCTGCTCAGCTTTTACAGTAGAACATCAGGCTGGTTTGGATGAAACAGAAAAATTCAGCCTTCAACCTTCTCCTTGAGGATTAGTGAACAGTGCTGAGAGCTTGAGGGAGAAGAAGGGAAAGGGAAATTGCAGGTGGCCTGTGAAGCAGTGAGGGGTGAACCTATGACTGAAGGGGTGGGGAGCAGTCACCAAGAAACTCTGCAAGGTCTTAAGTAGAAGCCTGGAAGAAAATTAAATTGTAAGTACAGCACAACAGAACACGAAGGAAACCTCATCTGTTGTCTCTGCAGTAAAAAAAGATGGACACTGTCACACAGAGTCACACAGAGAAGAGCCATAGATTTCTGCAGGATATCTCTCCTCACTGGAGAATTAACATGCAGTGACCACATTCTTTTTCTTCCACAGGGAAAAGAGGAGCTGGAGGTTGAATTCACGATGGAGAGCAGGTGTGTTGAGGTCAAACAGGCAGTCAGTAGAGATGTTGCTAACCCTGAACATCAGCTTACACTTGCAGCCCCCTGACCCTGTCACCATCTGAACAGAGCAGAGGGAAGCTCTGGGTCTTTAGGAAATGCTTGTGTAGGGCATTTACTAGAAAAGGGGTGCATGATAGGGCACAATGTGCATGCATCTGTCCTGGGCATCCAGACACATGCAGATGAGAGCAGAGATGCTGATGGGAGCACAGAGACATCCCCAATATCTGCTGCTCACCAGCCCATGAGGGGTATCCCGCACAGGAGAGAGTTTTAACTTTCAAAACCCTCTCACTCCTTAATGTGGAATCCCATATATTTGCTTTGCCATAAAAATGTGGGAAAGTGGTACTTGGGATTTGTTCTAGTTGTGGGAGTCGATGACAGCTGTTTTTTACTGCATTTCTGTGCTGCCTGTACAGCTACTGGAAAGCGTGGGCACGTGAATCAGTCTTAGACTGCTCTTGATTTGGGGGATAAATGGTAATATTTTTTCCTCTCATTACGACATTTTGGATGAATTCAGCAGCTCTTCACCTCTGATCCCCCAGCTTTGAACCAAGCAAAAGAAGGCAGTAGTGTAGTTATGCTAAAACACGTGTAAATATGCTGCAGAGTGTGTCAGAAAGATGATCCTGTCTGACACAGTGAGGAGCTGTTCATCACATCTCCAGATATAAAAGTCAGTCTCCACCTATGGGAGACAAATTGGGCTCCCGCTAGAAATTCTGAGACCGTTTGCCCAAAAATGGGCTTCTAAAGATGACAAGATAATGACAAAGAGTTAGAATGTAACAATGTAACAGGAAAAAAGGACTGGTTTTGAATTGATTGTTCTTTCATTTTGTCGTTTAGTCCGGATCCTCCTGAGAACATCGTTACTAACGGAGTCTTAGTGGTAATTTTGATTTTATCATTCTTTCCCTACTACATAGCAATGCTTATTGCAAAGCCAGTGTTACAGGTACTAGGGAGCTTCTCCATATTAAGGGATTGGCTCAAGCTGGTGTTGGCCTTGGCTCCTCCATGTGGTCCCAGCAAGTGACTCTCACTGGGAAAAGCTACAGTTTCAAAAGCTGCAAGCTGTTATCAGTTTTGCCCAAACAGAGGTGGACAACAACTTTCTGTCTGACTGGGGAGAGCTGGGCTGAGCACCCTGCTTGGAAACTCCTACTCTGCAGCTGGTCTTTTCCCAGGCCCTTATGAGGCTGCTCCTCTGGGTGGAACTGACATATCCCTTCTCTGTCCTCATCTATACATAATCTTTATCTCCCAGGAGAAAGTCATCTCCCTGTATCTTGTAGGGGGGTTCCAGACTTGCATTACCTCTCTGTTGAGGTGCATCCCCTGAGCACCCCCACCCTGCACATGCTTGAGGCACCAGCTGAGGCTGACCATGAGCCTCTTCTTCTCCTGGTTCTCTCCTACAGTCCCGTGAAGTCTCTTGTTTGGAGGTGCAAGTGAATGGAGGGAGGCTGAGCAAAGACAGTACAGGTGAGTCTTTCACTGACTGAAGGATCAGATCTGGCAAAAGCAGTCACAGTTTTACATTTGAGTGCCCTGGTTTGAAGTCATATAAGATGCATGACAAAAATCCCACTGATGCCAGTGGCCCGTGGAGTGGTCAAAAATATACATATTTATTACAGAATATGGTCTGTTTTCCCCACTAAATAATTTCCCTCATGGAAACATCTTGTCAGATGCTTATAATTTTCTCGTTTGTGCCAGGAATTGATTATTTTTTGGTTTTTGAGTCCTAAGCTGGGGATAACCCCTGTTGCTTCTGGAAACAGGAAAATGGGTGGAAGGAGGACTGGCCTTCTTTTATCAATTTAACTTCTTAAAATTTCTCTAGGTGTAACTTCACAAAACATGAAGCTAGGTGCAAGACAAGACACATGGTGTGTTACCAGAGATAATTAAGCAGTGCATTACTACCAAGTCCAGTCCATGCTTGTGGTCTTTACTGAGATCTTAAATGCACCTCACTCACATCTCCCGACTTTCAAAACCCACCTGGATGCAGCCCTGTGTGCCCTGCCCTAGGTGATCCTGCTCTGGCAGGGGGTTGGACTAGATGATCTCTAGAGGTCCCTTCATTCTATGATTCTATGATTTTTTTTTAAGTGCTACTAATATGTCTTTTGAAATAATTTCACAATGAAGTAAAGGAAAACATGAGGATCTTATTGGTTCCAAAGATGACTGTACTCTGGTACCAAAAAAATCCCACAAAATCTGTAATTTTCAAAATTACTTATTATTACTCCAGAACAATATTTTAGTGTCACATAATATCTTATAGCTGAGGTACAATAAAAGTTTCAGACTTCAGGAGTGAGATATGTCATTACCCAAAAAACCTGCTGTCAGCTGTGAATAACTATGTAATCAGTAGAGTGGTGGTCTCAGCGATCACAGTGTGTACAGAAGTGCAGTGGGACTATAGCCACAGTTGCTGTGTGGCATGCTCTCCACAAGAGCTCTACAGTGAAGATCCAAAGGCTCAGAGAAGTGAGCCTATTTATCCTATAATCTGGTTATCAAAATGAAGCAGTTTCTTAAGAAGAGCACCCATTACACTACTGTGCAAGCAAACGATCCACAATTTTTGAAGAACTTAGACTGGAAATTCCTTTGTTTCAGAGAGGAAGTTTGCATTAACTGTAGATGGGTCGTATGAAGGAACTCAGATCCACACTTTGAGCTCCTGCCTGTGTCCAGCCTCTCCAGCCAGGTTCCACTACATCAAGTACAACCAGTCATCCCTCACTGTCTCTCTGCCGCGACGGATGCAGCTCAGCAGGGTATGCAGTCACTGCTAACACAGAGCTGGCTCTTTGCTGTGTATTTCTTTGGGGAATTGCTATGTGCACGTATGTGAGTGAGCAGGAGAGGCTGCTGCTTTTTACCTCTTCCCCCCACCTTTTCATATAATAGTTGACTGTCATGATATTTTTTTCTGCTTTTTTTCCAGTCCGTGTCAAGTCCAAATGAAAGGGTTATGCAAGAGTCTGTGACTCTAGCTCTCAACTCGCTTCCCATACAAGAGAAAATAACAATAGCAGAGGTGAGAACACATTTTCCTTAAAAAACCAGCCCAACACATGCTCAGTTTGGTGAGTGGTGAGAGTCTTACTGTTCAGTGATTCAGTTCCTGTCAGCCACAAGAACACACGCTACAGCTTGAGGTGTGATCATCAGTCACTGTGCAACTATGCACCCTGCATTTTTTCCCTTTCATTCTGCATTTCATTGCAGCCATGCCAGTCAACCCTGTTCTAAGCTTAAACTGATTTCCAAAGGATTTACCAGATATGTTCATCAGTGTGGTATATGAGCTAACAGTAATGGATAGGACATTTAGGACATATTTGCAAAGGGAGAGCAGAAGATACAACAGAGCCCATCCGTATGCCTGTGGTTCAGATGCCCAGCATTCAATAGCCTTCCAGAAAATGAAAGTTAAACCAGGTGTTCAGTTACAAAACACCGAGGGGCACTAGGCCCACCTAGCTTGAGTGGACAGACTGCTTTCTGTTCAATCCAGACTGTACTGGATCTTGTTGTACCTCTCCTAGCCCAGCCCATTGCTGGCAGATTCTGCAGCTGTGTTGCCGACTGCAAAGATAACGACACTCATCCCACAGATGGGGTGGGGGAGGAAGGTGCAGGATTGATGACCTGAGCATGCTTACACTGTTTGTATTGCTGTTTTCAGGACAGGACAATTGACTTGTACACAAAGGCAAATGAATGGTAAGTGAGTCTCCAGCAAGACCTGATCCCGTAACTGGGAGTCAGTTGCAGTTCTGCAAAGCTCTTTTGAAATAAGCAGAGCTCCACCCAGGCTCAGCTATAAGTGAAATTGTGCTCATCTTTGGGTTGTAGGCTTCTTTTTTTGTCCACGTTCTCTTTTTTTCAGTGATGGAGAATGAATTAATGAGTATCCTTTCCTCCCAGTTTCCAATCTGTTAGGGCAGCTCAATAAGTGGATCTCAATTTGTGTGCACTACTGCATCCACATATGAAGAGAGCAGCCCCACAGAGAAATTGTATTTCTGGGTTATACAAACCAAATAACACCAAGGCATGGTAGGTGTTTCCCTAGTCAGCTGCAGTGCCTGTTGACAGCAGTTGTCTAGCTGTCTAGTTACAGGCACACATGGCAAGAGAATAATGTAAACAAATAAAACCATATGGACCAATAAAAGTGTATTGTGGGCGCTGGTAACCATACAAGGACAGCTTGTCAGGCTCCGCTCTGCCATCCCATTTGCACTCCTGTTAGCAGCTACAGCAAGAGCAGTGGTGCTGTTCTCTCTCACATGTTACTGTATATTATATTTTATTGTATGATACTGTCCACAAACAGCTCTAAGCACACAGAAGCACAGCTGGAGTTGACAATGGTGCATAATAACACAACAACATTTGTGCCCTGGTCTCAGGACTCAGGGTCTGTGTTTCAGGCCAAGAAACCTAGATGCCCGCCTGGGGTTTGATCTATGCACTGACGAACAGGATTTCCTACAAAAGCGGAGGAGGGTAGTTGCTGCTGCACTGAAGGATGTTCTCCATCTGGAGGAAGCTCTGCAAGTGCATGAGGTAACCATGAAAGGCACTGCTGGAAGATATTTCTCTCTCCTTTCTCTCAAGACATGAGATGAGGAGTGATTTCTCACGTCCATCTGAGTGAGGAGTGAGAACAGAGGACTTCTGTCAGCAGCTCCTTCTCCAGGGTACTGTTTGCAACCAGAGTGATTTCAGGTGGAGGGAGTAGTTTGTTCTGGATGAGCAGTCTGTATTTCCATTTGTCTTTCAAGTGAACTGTTTGAAGGAGCTTCAAACCAATGAGTCAGGTCCACATTTCACAAACTATATGCCACAGGGATCTTCAGCAGCATTTATAACCCATAAACCAATGTTGTTTTATCTTGTGGTTTTACAAATGTCTGGGGGATTCTTCTCCTTACTTGTCATCTTTTGACATGGGTCTGCCTTCATACCACTTTTCTGCCTACGCTTTCTGCCTTTTTTCGTGTGGAGCAGGTGCCTGTAGTGGCTGTGACCACAGCAGGATGCGGGGTCAGAGCACTCACTGCCATGTACGGCAGCATCTTGGGTCTTCAAAAGTTGCGTCTCCTGGACTGCATTTCATACATCAGTGGCTCATCTGGCACAACATGGTAAGGGATTATGTTAGGGCCATTGTTTGGGTCAGGCTGTGTTAAGCAAAACCCATGCTTTGTACAGCATTTCTATCTCAGCAGGGATAAAAGAAAGTCTGCTGAGTTGTTGCTTCCATCTTGGATCTCTGAATGCCAGGGTCACCTGTCAAAGGCCTCATCATGTGCATCATACATCTAGGGTCAGCAGAGTAACTTACACAGGAGGAGACTGTTGGAAGTGCTAAGGCCCTTTATCCAGTGCAAAACCCTTCTTTTTCCTGTTGGACAGAAACACCATTGGCAGCTACTGTAGCTGCTTCTATTCCATTCCAGATCAAGTGGTTTTTGACTGATTGCTTTTAAACTTGCATTTCTATTCAAAGTACATTCAAAAAGGAGAGTAATCTAAAGATAACACAAGGGCCTAAAGCTCTGCAAAGTATAGTGTCCAAAGTTCCAAAGGCATCTTCACTTTTTTCATTTGCAGACAACACCAAGTTGGGCAGGTGTGTTGATCTCCTTGAGGGTAGAGAGGCTTTAGAGAGAGAGATCTAGACAGGCTGGACTGATGAGTTGAGGCCAACTGTATGATCTTCAACGAGACCAAGTGCTGGCCCCTGCCCTTGGGTCACTACAGTCCAGTGCAATGTTACAGGCTTGGGGAAGTGTGACTGAAAAGTTACTGGATAAGCGAGACCTGGAGGTATTGACTGATCATTGACTAATTATGAGCCTGTACATTACCCAGGTGGCCAAGGAGGTCAATGGCATCCTGGCTTGCATCAGGAACAGTGTGGTTGGCAGGTGTAGAGAAGTGATTGCCCCCCTGTTCTTGGCACTGGTGAAACTGCACCTTGAGTACTGGGTTTAAAAGTTGTGTAGATCTGAAGACTGGGAAATGGATTTTATGATCTTACAGGTCTTTTCCAACCTAAACAATTCTATGATTCTATGATTATTCCTGACCACAGGACAATGACAAAACTGTATGAAGATGCCGATTGGTCACATAAGGATCTTGGAGAACTTATTATCGAAGCTCGGAAGCAAGCAGCCAAGTGCAAGATGGGTGCTTTTTGCTTGAGAAGTCTGAGGAATTACTACAAAGAGCTGAGCCAAAGGACCCAAGCAGGGCACAAAACATCTTTTATTGATTTGTGGGGGCTTATGATTGAATCCATGTTAAACGATGGGGTAATGTCTACACATCTTTCTTCTCATAAAGTTGGTGACTTGAGGTTTATGGCCATTATAGGAAATTAAAACCCTAGCAAGAGTGAATAACACCCTACTTGGTATGGAGGCAGAACACCACTTGTTTACATTAATAACTTGGAGACATAGCATGTGTCTCACTGGAGCCTAAAGCGTCATGTTAATTAACACCGTAGATGTCCAAGACTGTGTTAAGGCTCTCACTGCTGCAGTGTTTACACAAGATGCCATCATATGTTGAAAAGTACTGCAGATGAACTTTATACACAGGTAGTGCACTTTGTGATTTAGACATGAGAAAGTAAATTGATCCTGAGCTCCTGAGACATCTCAGCTACACAAACTGATTTTGTGGGTGCCTTTCAGGTACTTTGGATTTGATCTCTAGGGATTCCCTAACTTGGACATAAGGACAGCAGCAAAACAAGCAGACCAATGATAGCTAGAGAAAATGATTTTAAAATCCTGTAAACATGTTTTGTATTTTGTCTTGGTGAAACAAAATGAAGTAACCCCTTTCACAGTGTGTTTCTAGCATCACAGTTACATAGCAAAATTTGCTATAATTTGCCTGAAGTAGACAAAAAATCTCCGTTTAATTCATAAGATGTTCACACTGGCAGCTCAAGGAGTTTTGCTTTGTAGATGTTAAATTTCAATATGTTTTTAAAACAACTCTTGACTGCAAAGGCCATTAATACGCCGCCCTGAAGGACTCATGTTATATTATGTATTTGAGGGGTGGTTAGTAGATTAAGAGAGGTTCTTCTCCCCCTCTACTCTGCAATGGTGAGATCACATCTGGAGTATTGTGTCCAGTTCTGGGCCCCTCAGGTCAAGAGGAATGTGGAGCTTCTGGAGAGAGTTCAGCGTAGGGCAACAAAGATGATAAGAGAGGTGGAACACCTCCCTTATGAGGAGAGGTTGAGGGAGCTGGGTCTCTTTATCTTGGAGAAGAGGAGACTGAGGGGTGACCTCATTAATGTCTATAAATATGTGAAGGGTGGGTGTCGGGAGGATGGAGCTGGGCTATTCTCAGTGTCATGTAGTGATAGGACGAGGGGAAATGGTTGTAAGCTGGAACATAAGAGTCTCCTTCACTGAAGATGTTTAAGACCCTCTTGCATGCGTTCCTGTGTGACTTGGTCTAGGCGATCCTGCTGTGGCAGGGGGATTGGAGTGGATGATCTTTTGAGGTCCCTTCCAATCCCTAATGATTCTATGATTCTATATGAATATATATGCACACACGAATGTATTTGTATCTCTATATAAATACATATATATCAAAATGCATATACACATATATATGTCTGTATGGTAAACAGATGAAGTATGAGAAAACAGCTGAATTACCCTGATCTTACCTATTTTTCAGGTACATTCAAAGCTAGAACAGCATGTGATAGCATATTCTGTCACCATGTACTGAAAATAGATTGTAGCTGGTTACCTTAACAACAATTATCCCTGCACTCATGGTTTTTATGCCCTGTGTCATTCAATGTAATTTTGGGAGGAAACTCAGGGAAATGTTATCCCACATTCAGATTTTTATAGATGATTATCAGCTCACCTTTCTCCTTTTTTCCCCCCCAAAATCCAGAAATGCCATCACAGACTTTCTGATCAACGTCAGGCAGTGAACCAGGGTCAGAACCCACTGCCCATCTACCTTGCTCTCAACGTCAAGGACAAAGTTACCACCAAAGATTTTAGAGGTGAGGTTTCAATTCTAGGAAACCCAGCCCTGGTGAAGTACAGCACTGGCATGCCATAAGTAGTGATGAATCCATTCAAATTCTCACTCCAAGCCAGGAGAAGGTCCTGTTCAGAGATATAAAGGGGCAGTCACAGGACAGACAGCAACAGTCCAGTGTTTCGTAAGATCTCCTGGTGTGTAAGTGTGCATGTTCAGACATTAACTTCAGACTAATAACACAACCTGGATCAGTGGCACTGTCTCAGAAAGGCTGTGAATTTGTAAAGAAAGTGAAAGTGATTCACTGGAGGTCTAGGTCTGCTTAATGTATGATTTTGACAGTTGGCTAGAGGCAACAAACGCAGTAAAAGTCAATCTCTGTGCTGGTCCACCTTCCTTGAGAAAAACTCCAACTTGCTAGATAAAAAGAAAGTACTTGAGTTTCCTCTCAACCCTGACATGGCTCTTTCACAAGCCTATAAGACAGTGTGATGGCTAGCTTGGTGATAGCTGTTAGCATGGTTTCTAAGGGCACGTGCTGAGCCAGGTTGCTTGTGAGGGCTGATGCCTCGAGGTTTGTTCTGTCTGTGGTGACACACCCATTCTGAGTGGTGTTGCTGACATTGTTGGGGTGTGTGTTGGCAGAGTGGGTGGAGTTCACACCATACGAGGTGGGCTTCCTGAAGTACGGTGCCTTCATTCGTGCAGAGGATTTTGGCAGTGAATTTTTCATGGGTCGCCTGATGAAGAAGCTCCCTGAGTCCCGGATCTGCTTCATGCAAGGTGCCGTACCAGCCTGGGTGAGGGTAACGAGTGTTTAGTATAACTAGTAGTAACTCTGTAAATTAGTTCCTGGAAACCTGTTCTTCTGCATGTGGCAGCAGAGGTGCTGGGCCAGCCAGCTGAAATTCACTCGAATGCTCTTGCTAGCAAAGGTGGCTTTATCATGTGTCTCAACATGAAATGAACTAAACCAACAGTTAATTTGTTGTCTACCTTCTGAGCGCTTTTGAGGTATCACCCTTTCCCATAGCTTGCAAGATATTTCAAAAGTTGGAAATCTAGGAGACTTCATGGAAACTGAAGGAAATGTTGAAACAGGGCAAAAAAGAGGGGGATGAGGTAAGGAGCTGGCTGAAGATATTTTTTTCATGGAAGGAAAACTGAAATAAAAATAAGACAATGACAGGAAAAAAATTCAGCCCCTGAAATATTCGGGGTAAAATCTAGTAAAAAAGAATCATAAAATCACAAAATCATTAGGGATTAGAAGGGACCTCAAAAGATCATCTAGTCCAATCCCCCTGCCGCAGCACCTAGACCAAGTCATACAATCAATATGCTTTGAAATTTCTCCTACAATAAATTTGCTCTATGAGCCAGAGGAAATAGATGTTTGGGCTTCTGCAAACATGAAATAGAAATACAAAAGTTAGAGAAGAGCTGTGGAAGTAGCAAAAGGCAGATTTTAGGACTTCAGAACTACTCACAATACCTCTCCCACTTCCTAGGAATGTGGAGTAGTATCTTCTCCAAGAATCTCTTGGATGCCTGGCACGCAGCTGACAATTCAGAGGACTTTTGGCACAGGTGGACCCAAGACAAAGTGACTGAAATAGGTAAATCTCCAGTACCATTTGGCCTGTGCTCTCCCTTCTTCAGTCCCCTCTGACAGGGTGACTCTGCTTATATTTCTTAATTTTTGTTGTTTTTTTCTCTCATCCTGGTGCTCTCTGCCTGGGGACATGAGAGGTTGTTATTAGAAGGAAAGATGCCATCAGAAAGGAGTTGGATCACAGAATCACAAAATGGTAGGGGGTTGGAAGGTACCTCTGGAGATCATTTAATTGAACACCTTGCCAGAGCAGGTTCACCTAGAGCAGATTGCACAGGAACATGCCCAAGTCAGTTCTGAATATCTCCAGAGGAGACTCTGGGCAACCTGTTCCAGTGCTCTGCCGCCCTGGAAGTAAGGTTTACCTTATGTCCTGATGGAAATTCCTGTGTTCCAGCTGATGCCCATTGTCCCTTGACCTGTCACTTGACACTACTGACAAGAGTCTGCCCCCAGTCGCTTGGTGCCTGCCCTTCAGATATTGATACGCATTGATAACATTCCCTCTAAATCTTTTCCAGACTGAACAGACCCAAGTCCCTCAGTCTTTACTTGTAAGAGAGGTGTCCCTCTCCCCTCTTCATCTTCATGGCCCTCTGTTGGTCTCTCTCCAGTAGCCGTCTCTTTTTGAACCAGGAGACAGCTCTCCAGATGTGGCCTCACTGGGACAGAACAGGAAGGGAGGAAAACATCTCTTGACTTGCTGGTGACACTCTTATTGCATTCCAGGATACCATTAGCATTCTTGGAAGGGCTACATGGAACTTCAAAGCAATAAGCCACTCAACAAAAAATCAAATCGTTTCAGAGAAAATAGTTCTCACTGGGAAAAGTGAACTGCTGTAATTGTGCACTGAAATAATGTTTTATGAGAACAATGCTCCTTTCATCAGACAGAGACAATCAGGGTTTAGAAAACAAAAATAACTTTATATTCTCACCTAGAAATTCACTGGAACTCAGAGCAGACCATGAGGAAGAAATAACATGATTTACTGTCAGCACAGATTTGCTGACCCTTGCTCCAGTTTGTGTTCAGACTCCTCCTAATTGTGCTTATAATTCAATATCATTTAATTTATGCCATGTGTCTCTAGAGGAACAGCCAGACTTACCCGAGAAACCCTACGAGATGGCTACATGCATGTTCACTCCTACAAGTGGCCTTTCCACGGCTCTCCGGGATATCCTGACAGACCGCCCTGCTGTCTCGAAGTACCACAACTTCCTGAGGGGCTTCCAGATGCACAATGAGTACATTCAGCAGGAGCACTTCACGAAATGGAAAGGTGTGGAGAGCACTTCTGTCTATGAGCCTTTGTGCTTATCAGGGTGGGTGCAGGGGCTAGGGTTTAGTGAGTACTTTCAGCAACATAACTACTCAATTTTTGTACTCTAAGTCATCAATGGGATGACAATTTCTGGGGTGGAACTCTGCACATGTGGAACACTTACCTAGATTCTGGCATAGTTTGTGGATGTGGGAACACCAACAGAATGTGAAGGGAGATTTATAATAGCTTCATAGAATCATAGAGTCATAGAATCACTACGGACTGGAAGGGACCTCGAAAGATCATCTAGTCCAATCCCCCTGACACAGCAGGATCACCTAGACCAAGTCATACAGGAACACATTCAGCTGGATCTTGAACATCTCCAGTGATGGAGACTCCACAACCACCCTGGGCAGCCTGTTCCAGTGCTCCGTCACCCTCACTGGGAAGAAGTTCCTTCTCAGGTTGATGTGGAACCTCCTATGTTCCAGCTTACAACCATTTCCCCTCGTCCTATCACTACATGACACTGAGAATAGCCCAGCTCCATCCTCCCGACACCCACCCTTCACATATTTATAGACATTAATGAGGTCACCCCTCAGTCTTCTCTTCTCCAAGCTAAAGAGACCCAACACCCTCAGCCTCTCCTCGTAAGGGAGGTGCTCCAC
>VXBP01008185.1:104537-116516 GCA_013400115.1 Rhinopomastus cyanomelas
AAGCGACCGGCGGGGGGTGGCCGTTCCTGCCACATCGCAGCCCCGGACTGGAGAAAGCCGTGGACGCTGCCACAGCCCCGGACTGGAGAAAGCCACAGACACTGCCATGCCCTGGACCGAAGTGGCACCCCCCCGCTGCCATGGCAGCGCGGTGCCGCTGCTGCTTGCTGCCGCACCACGCTCAGACTGGAGAAGCAAGACTGGTGCAGATTTGCCATCACGACCCCTCCACCATGGACAGCATTCAGCATCGGTGAGCTGGGCTACTCCTCTTCCCCCTGGAGCTGAGACAGGAGAGGGAGAGGAGAGAATGTCTGGAAGACCCTCTTGGCCACGTGTGGAGTGTGGAGGGGTGTGGCCCTGCTGACCCAGTCATGCGGTCAGTCTCCATGTTGGACCCCGCACGTGGCTGGGGACATGTGACTGGGCTGCCGCCATTTTGGAAGGAGTGATCAGCAGGAGAAGAGGCTATTTGTCATTTCTGCCACTGAGAAAAGACTGGCAGCGCTTAAGTTTGGGGGAGAACTCCTTCGTGCTTGGCTGAGGAAAGCAGAAGGACTCAGGAATCCTTAAGCCTCATATCCGAAAGACTAGGTCCTTTGAAACGCATGCGGCTGCACCGAGGGATGCAGGTGTGGGTGCTGAGAAACTCAGGCCATCCCGGACTGACATGCTCTCTTTCCCAGGTCTCTAAATTGGAAGAAGATCCAAGGCCCAAACTATAGTGATCTCCCATTATATTTTTCTCAGGTTGTGTGATAGCATTTATGACACAGTTTCTGGTTTGTGTGCACCGACTTGCGTAACCTTTTTTCCTATTCTGTATATAGTTATAGAGTTAATAAACCTTTCTTGAGTTTCCCTAAGCCATAGATTGTCTGGTGAATTTTATCCAAGATGCCATCGAGACCTCACTGCTTTGCTTTCCTTTCTTTTATATTGAGTTGTGGTCCAGAACCCACCACAGTTCCCCTGCTCTGCACCCTGGTGCCCCATTCCTTATCCCTTGTGGCCTGCTCTCTTATCTTGTCTCCATGGCACCGAGATCTTCTCCACCATTTACCAGCATTCCTCAGCGATGATGTCTTAGGCCTGAAACAGCATAGAATACAACACCCAACACTGGAGCAAGCAATTGCCTGAAAGGGGCTGTGACTTTGCGGGAATCCTGTGTTAGAGCAGACTCTTGGTAGGACCTGTGGAACCAAGGAGAGAGGAGCCCACACTGGAGCAGGTTTGCTGGCAGGACTTGTTACCCCATGGGGGACCCACACTAGAGCAGTCTGTTCCTGAAGGACCCTGGAGAGGGTAATGGAGAGCTGTCTCCTGTGAGAGGTACCACACACTGGATTGGGCGAAGAGTGTGAGGAGTCCTCCCCTTTAGGTGAAAGGAGCAGCAGAGATGTTGTGTGATTAACTGGTTGCAATCCCCATCATCCATCGCTCTGTGCTGCTGGGTGGGGAAGAGGCAGAGAACATGGGAGTACAGTCAAGCCTGCAAAGACAGGAGGAGTTGGCTTGAGACTTTTTCTCATTGTCCTACTCGGATTTGATTGGTAATAAATTGAACAAAGTTCCCCTAGTCTGGTTTGCCTCTGATAGTGGTTGGTGAATGATCTGTGCTTGCTCTTGTCTTGATCCATGAGTCTTTCATTACTTTTCTCCTCCCCTCTCCACTTGAGGAGAGCTACTGGCTTTGGTGGGCACCCGGTGTCCAGCCAGGGTCAAACCATTGCAACTTCTCAGCAACAGGTACACATGGTTGTTGTGTTTTGTTGGAGTTTAGATGGAGGTGGGGGGGTTTGAGGCTTTGTTGGAATTGGTTTTTTTTGTTTTATTAAACCTGTGGGAAGACATATTTTTCCAGAGTCTTAGTGCTGCCTTCATCTACAAGTGAGACTTTCCCAAGAGAATATGTGTGTGTGCAGAAGGGGAAGACATGTTGTGGGTAGTGGGAGTGTATAGCATCACCTCCTGCAGTTGTCAAGTGGTAGTTTCCTATCAGTCATCTGGGCATCGTGTTAGCAGAACTGATAGGCTGTGACTGTCACTGTACAGTTTTCTGTCAGGAAATTGAAAAGTTTGGTGTCATTTTTATATAACACTGTGAAGGCACTATATCAAAATAATCAATCTATGTCCTGCCTTGGAGGATAAACTGTTTTTTGCATGGGTGCATTCAGAAGGTTTGTGATTGCAAAGGGTCCTGAAAGCAGGAAAATGCACATCCCCCCTGGCAAACATACAAACGGAACTGTGAAACCTCTACCAGCAAGTAACCCGGGCCCCCTCTACTTCAAAGAAAAGGGAAACAAATGCAATGTTGATGAAATAGAGGATGTCTTGAAGTTGTGTTATCCACAATATTTCTGGATTTTGGCTGGGGTGCTGCAGATCTGTTCTGCTCCAGCTTACATGCAGCTGCTGTTGTCTTCTAGCTGCTGTTACTGCCTCTGACTTGTAAATTGCTTCAGCTGCAAGTAATGGGTTTCCATGCACACGTTGGGTTGCTATCATTCCCTTATCTTGAACTACTAACTCTTGACACCTCGGTGTGTACACAGCCTTTCCCCAATACACACCTACCAAATCAACTCAGCAGATTCCCTCCCCTTCTCTCGTCATAATTTCCCTTTCATGCAAGAAGGAAGGTGGAGCATAGATAAATCTCTTGCTCCTCAGCAGGTCCATCCTCAACATTTGCTAAGATACTTCATGAGTCACCAAGAGCTGTTGCCTCTAACAGTGAAGTGATAGCCGTGTCTGACTTGTCTGCAGATTAGGAGCACCATGGGATCATACTGGAGTGCTTGCAAGGTAAGATTGCCAAAATTTAGAAGATAATTCAACAGAAGCTGAAGATGACATTGGAACAGACTGCCCAGAAAAGTGGTTGAATTTCCATCCCTGGATTGTTTAAAAGATGTGTAGGTTTGGAGCTGAAGGATGTGGTTTAGTGGTGGGCTTGGTAGAGCCTGGTTAATGGTTGGATTTAGTGGTCTTGAAGGTCATTTCCAAGCTAAATAATTCTATGATTCTGTGACCTGAAGTGGATTTGTGACTGGGACTCTGGTGCCTAGAAGAGGACTTGGTAGGGTAGCTGTTAGTCTAGTTTATATGTGTATTTACTTAGGTCAGAGTAGCCTAGAGTTTGCTGGTATTGGCCGCCCTGTGGAGGCACTTCTGGTAGTGGAAGGATGTTCAGCCACACTGGGTGGAGGCTGAGAAGCAGTCTGAGGTGCCTCACAGGAGCTTGCTCCATGATTTGAGCGGAGTCTGCGGTTTGAAACAAGCATTATGTAGGCTGGGTTTTTCCAGAGCACATATCTGCCAGCTGGAAGTGCAGTCATAAATTGCACCCAGGAACATGTGCTAGCAGCCACCTGCTAGTGGCCTACATGGAAGGTTGCTGTCTAAAACCATAGACATGGAGGCCATCCTGGTTTGGCATTTGTATGTGACTGACACTCAGGAAAACCTGTATGTGTGATTGTGTATAATACCTGAGAATGAGTTTTTTTGAGTTATTTTTATAAACGGAAAATAACGAGGTGGGAAAGCCCTAAAATTGCCTGTGGGCTCCAGAGAGTCAACATTCTCTGCCCCTTCTCAGCTCTGAAATGAGCTTGCTCTCTGAATTTGAGCAAGTTATGTCATCACTCTCCACTGCCCCGCTGTAAAACAGAAATGATTGTTTCCCTGCATAACATGGAAGTGTCAGCATAAGCATGTGTTGGTGTTCAGTGGCCTCAAGTGTGGTATCACCATGGTTTAAGAAAAAAAAGTGTGGAAGTTTAACCAACTGGCTAGAGAAACATCTACAGGTTCATCCTTTTCAAAGGAGGAGTGATGAACAGTCTGACAATGGTCTTTGTGGAAAGCACGTGTACAGAACAAGGAATGGGACTGTCCTCTCTGCTTTTTCCCTCGCCCATAGAAACAGCCTCATAACAAAGAGTAAAAGTAGAGGCTTCTTGGTCGTGGGGTGGCAGGAGAATTATTACATCCAGAAACTCAATCCAGATGCAAGATGTTTAAATACACCCTTCTGCTTTGGAGTGAGACATAAAATACAGACCAAGGTTGGTGTAAGAGTGGGGTTAGTAGTCAGCTTCTCCCCGGGTCAATTCCTCACTGAAAGGAGAAGAGGTCTGACATAATCCCTTCACAGAGACTTCATGGGGATTTTTCCTAGCAGAAAGTAGGAAAGGTCATGTCTTCCAACAAAATGGTAGCCATGTGAGCACAAGAGGGCATTTTTATGAAGCACTACGAAACAAAAGTGAATGCAGGTGATAACTCTGTCGTTTCCATGCAGAGCGAAGAATGTCCATGCTGCTTGCTCTCTGTGAAGATCATAGGAATGAGACATCTGAGAAAGGCAGACCTGTGTGAGTATCACAGTCTTTCCTTGTGGGTCCCAGTAGTTCAGCTCTGTGTGCCAGGAATACAAGCATCACTACAACTCATATTTGGGTAAAGAAGGACCAGGATCCCGTGGCTGTGGTCAGCCCTCGTGAGGCCCCATCTTGAGTACTTCTGGCAGTCTGGGCACTGCAGTATAGGAAGGACATTGAGGTGAGGAGAGGGGGCACAGAACAGTGACTGGGCTGCTTAGGGGTCTGGAGAATGGGTCCGATGGGGAGAAGCTGAGGGAGCTGGGGCTGTTCAGCCTGGAGAGGAACCTCACTGTTCTTTACAGCTACCTGAAGGGAGGTTGCAGTTGAGGCAGGGGTCGGCCTCTTCTCCCTAGGGACTGGCGATAAGGCCAGAGGAAATGGGGTAAGGTTGTAACAAGGAAGGTTCAGATTGGTTCTTAGGCAAAACTTCTTCCGAGAAAGAGTGGGGAGGCTGTGGAAGGCCCCGGGAAGGAGGGGAAGCACCTGAAGAGGTTCAATAGATGGGCAGCCAGGGTGTTTTGGGAGGTGGTTTAGTGCCTCAGTGTTGTAGGGTGGATAGTTCGACTTGATGATCTTGAAGATCTTTTCTGAACTTGATGACTCTTTTATTCTAAAGTGTCAATATGGTTTCAAACACTGGGACTATTCTTAGCACAGAGTTTTGTAAGAACAGTGTCTTTCAGCTTATGGGTTGTTGCTATCAGTGGAAACATCAAAGGTCTATTGTGTGCACTGCAAAGTGTTTTAAGTGCAGACAAGCTTCAGAGCCACTTTTGTGGAAATTCTGCCTGCACAACAAAATTAAAAGAGGAGCCTTATAGGTCTTGTAGACAAGCACAATGTTTTCTTTCAAGTGTTTACTGCAATACTTTTGAAAAGGTAGACTTTTGGGGCAAAACCACTACCATTCACATGTTTATGGGGACTTGGTGGAATGGGTGGAATCTCAAGAGAACAGTTACTTAGATAGGAGCAATGGAAATGAAGGTCAACCCAAACATCTATCTCAAAGAGAAAGAACAAGGCAGGAATGCAGTGGAAAGGAAGTGAATATGAATCGTTGCATACGAAGCTGAAAGAGCTGGGTTTGTTCAGCCTAAAGACAAAGAAGACTCTTAAAGCTGCCTTCTAGAACCTGAAGGAAACTTACAGTAAGGCTGCAGAGGGACTTTTCCCAAGGGGATCCAATGATAGGAAAAGGGGAAATGGCTTGAAAGTGAAGGAGAGGTGGTTCAGGCTGGATCTGAGGAAGAAGTTCTTCCATGCAAGGGTGGAGAGACTCTGGAATCAACTGCCTGGAGTGCCCTCTCCCTGGAGATGTTCAAGGCTAGGTTGGATGAGGCCTTGAACAACCAAGTCTAGTTCAGAGGTTTTGCTGCCCCTGTCAGGGAGGTTGGAGTAGATGGTCCCTTCCAGCCAGAGCCAGTCTGTGATGCTATAATTAAGACCAACTCACCTGGAGTATTCACCTCCTTGGAAGATCATAGAATCATAGAATCATTAGGGATTGGAAGGGACCTCAAAAGATCATCTAGTCCAATCCCCCTGACACAGCAGGATCACCTAGACCAAGTCACACAGGAACATGTCCAGGCAGGTCTTAAACATCTCCAGAGAGGAGACTCCACAACCTCCCTGGGCAGCCTGTTCCAGTGCTTTGTGACCCTCATTGTGAAGAAGTTCCTTCTCATATTGATGTGAAACCTCCTATGTTCCAGCTTATACCCATTGCCCCTTGTCCTTTCACTAGATGACATTGAGAAGAGCCTGGCTCCATCCTCCTGACACTACTTCCTTCATCATGCTTGTTGCTCTACGCTGAACTCCCTCCAGCAGCTCCACATCCCTCTTGAACTGAGGAGCCCAGAACTGAGACACAGTGGTTACAGACATGGCCTCACCATTGCAGAGTAGAGGGGGAGAAGTACCTCTCTTAATTTGCTAATGCCCCCAATTCTGATCCACCCCAGGATGCTGTTGGCCCTCTTGGCCACAAGAGTACATTGCTGGCTCATGGTCATCCTGCTGTCCACCATGGCGGTCAGTTCCCTTTCTCCTACACTGCTCAGCAACAGCTCAGTCCCCAGCCTATACAGGTACCTGGGGTTGTTCTTGCCCAGATGCAAGACTCTACACTTACCCTAGTTATAGTTCATTAAATTTCTCCCTGCCCTAACCCAGTCCTCATCAACCAAGACAGGCTTTTGCCTCAACTTCTTTTGGAGCCTCAGCAGTTTGGGGCTTGATATCGAGACAGCCCCCAGAAGTATAGACAGAGGCAAAGGTGATCTGTATGTCTGCTTTCTTTGTATCCTATGTCTCCAGGACACCCACCTCATTCAACCTACCTTACCTCTAGGTTTAGTTTTACTCACAATGTATTTAAATAAGCCCTTTCCCTTGCCCTTGACCTCTCTTGCAAGGTTTAATTCCAAAGAGACCTTGGCTTTTCCAGTTGCATCCCTACATTCTCTCACCGGAGCCTTATAATCACTCCACATGGCCAAGGAGCCATGTGGGGACTCCTTCCATGATCTATAGGCTTTTTTCTTCTTCTTTGGTTTGCCCAGCATCTCCCTATTTAACCACACAGGTCTTTTGGCTCCCTTCCCTCACTTCTTTCTTGTTGGAATGCTCTTGTCTTGGGCTTTAAGAAAGTGGTCTTTTAATGTTAAACAACTACCCTGAGCTCCTTTACCTGCCAGTACCCTGTCCCATGGGATTTCCCCTTGCAGTTGCTTGAAAAGGCCAAAGCTGGCCCTCCTGAAGTCCAGGGTTGTGATGCTGCTAGGTATTCTGTTCCTACCACACGAGACCCTGAACTCCACCATATCATGGTCACTGCACCCGAGGCTGCAAAGATGATGATCCAATTCTTGTTTTTCTCCTGTTGACTCTAGTTGAGGAATATTGCCTTTACTTGAAAACAGCACACGCACAGAGAAGAATGAAATGACGGTTCAGTTCTCTCTTTGCCATTTTAATCCCAGTTGAACTGCTTTCTGATGGAAGCCAAACCAAGGGAATGCTTAAGCGGCCATGACAGCAGATAACATCAAGATAACCACATGCAAGGCTAATAACCAAGTATTAGCCTCTGACCTTAAAACCAGGGATGTCTATTTCTTTCAGCATTCTAGAATAATTGTAAATTACAGAATTTGTATTCTTAAGGAAAAAGAACTTCCAGAAATCCATAGCTATTAATCTTAGCTCTTTATTTTTTATCACTCTTTATCCTGTATCTTCAATTTGAGCAGATGTTTGACATTCAAGATCATCAAGTCCAACCTTTTCCCAGCCCTAACAGCATTGCTAAACCCTGTCCCCCAACGCAACATCTACCCTTCTCTTCAACACCTCCAGGGATGGGGACTCAACCCCCTCCCTGTGCAGACTGGTCCAGTGCCTGACAACCCTGTCAGGAAAGAAATATCTCCTGACATCCAACCTGAACCTCTCCTGGAGCAGCTTAAGGCCACTTCCTCTTGTCCTGTCACTGGCCACTAGGGAGAACAGACTGACCCCCACTTCTCTAATTTGTCTCAAAACATATTTTAGGAAACAATTATGTTTCCTACTCACATTTCTTTGTTTTAATCACTGTTTCTGTACAATTTAAAGCCATTAAGAGATACAGATGAGGAAGGAGAGTTGAAAGTTGGCGCAGAAATAATTGAAACTGCAAAGACCTATCTGTGCTTTGCTAAGATGCAAGGTCTGGTTAGACCAAACTGTGGTTTTTGGATGGCTGCCTGTCTTTACTTTTCTCCATCTATGGCAATGAGCAAACAAAGTCCTTGTACATTGGGACCACTAGCCACAACGCAGTGTCAATGTCCTTAGAGCCTCCTCATACCATCTAGTAATAAGACTTATTTTTCATTACAGGGTAGCTGTGTCAATCACTTGTAATTGTGATCTCCTGAGCTTTTCACTTTATGCCAGACAAAAAGTTGTGTTTGCGTGTGGTGTAGAGCTCAATCACAAGAATTAGGCTGCCAGTGTGTGTTGAAACCTGACAGGAGTAAGGCTTAGTCATGAATCAGAAGCATTTGCTTCTACGTTATCTATGTTACAGAGCAACTACAATGTGAGCAGGACCTATCATTCCCAAGACACGGCTGTTGAAATTTCTGGGAATATTTTAATTTGTCTAAATTTTCTCAAAATTTTCCAAGATTTTTTTCAAAACTTGCAAAACGGTCCAAATTCTCATCTGGATTGACAGCATGTCCGCAGCATGGGCCTAGAAGAAACACTTAGAAGCAGGACAAACACCAAAGTATGCTTTCCCCCTCCCCACTGTCCCAAGAGATCTGTGGTTTATATCTGTGGCCCAGAGATCTGACTCCTGCATCAAAAGTAGTGTTTGCCGTACCTAAAATGCTTGGACCTTGGAGGCCACTAAGGGATTTCTTTTGATATCTTTAAGCTCACATTGCACTGGACAGAAATTCAGATGCATTTTCTCAGTGTCATAGGAAACCACCAGCATCATGCTCAGGATGTTATTCTTTGGGGATGTTTAGATGTTTATATTGCTAATTCAATTGCTGTGGACATTTCTATCTTCCCTTTTTGCTTTGCATGGGAGCAGAAATACCTCCTTGAGAAAATCTGGTCCTTTTCAGGCTGCTGTAAAGAAGCTTCTTCTACATATGAGGGTTAGATCTTACACAGAGTCAAACACCCCCTTGTAACTATTTAAAACATGTCAGAAAACTTATCACTAACAGATGCATAACTGCAGCTGTCTCCTGCTTTACTACTGTTTGTATCTAGTAATAGTAAAAGCAATACATATATAACGGCCTCTTCTCTCAAATAACTGCTGACAGCATAAAAGGACAAGTTGTGCCAGGGGAAGTTCAGGTTGGAAATTAGGAGAATTTTCTTCAGTGGAAGAGTAGTTAAACATGGGAACAGCCTGCCCAGGGAAGTGATGAAGTCATCATCCCTGGAGGGGTTCAAAAGGAGAGTAGATCTTTGGGACGTGGTCTGGTGATCATGGAAGTGTTGGGCTGAAGGTTGGACCCGATGACCTTTAAGGTCCTTTCCAACTTTCAGGATTCAATGATAATATGTGTAGTAAGTGTGCACATCAAGTGTGTACATTTACATCTATCTATCTATCTATATCTGTCTATCTATCTATCTATCTATCTAAATATATTTATGAAATATTCCCTTCAGGAGCCAAGAATGTCTTTAAAAATATCAGGTTGCCCTTCTCTGAAAGACAAGACTCCAGAAAGCTTTTTGTGGCATGGCCACTTTTTTGTGCTTAATATGACAAGTTAATCTGAATTATCATCCTCATCTGACAAAACCTTAGGCTTATATTTAACTACACTATGAAATCTGATTCTTGCTGAATCTGAGACTTACTGCTATGTAAGTTCATAGCAAACTGCCAGTACTACACTGCTCACTCGTTTTAAAAGTTGGAAGTCACACCAGTAGTATTACCAGTGTTTTCCTTTGTGTCACCCAAGTCCTGTTCACCACCAATGTGATCCTTTCATTGCTGTGTTCTTCAAAGTAAACAACTCTGTGCAAAGAGAACTGTTTGAAGACACACAAGCAACAAGTCTTTCTACATTAGTCCCTGACTGTAGCGCCTGGATGAGGAGGCAGCAGTAGTCTTCATACAGAGAGAGCAGGCAGGTAGCATGTATTGGACCAGCAGACCGCTGCCTGGGCTGGCCCATACTAATGCATTTAGTCAAAATGATGAGTCACTGCCTTTTTGCTATGATTGGGAGAAATCCTGGGATGTGCTCCTTTGAAAAAGCATCGGTGTCTTACTAGGGTGTCTCATCTGTGTTCCAGGTAAGCCCTCAACACAAGAAGGATGTGCGTGGATTTGTGCACCTGTGGGTGCAGGTCCAGGGGAGGCAACAAAAATGATCAAAGAGCTGGTGCACCTGTCCCATGAGGACAGACTGAAAGAATTGGGGCTGTTCAGCCTGGAGAAGAGGAGGCTCTGAAAGGATGTTTATAGTGGCCTTCCAGTCCCTGAAGGACTGCCTAAAGGAATGTTTTTCACAAGGATGTGTAGTGATAGGATGAGCGAAAATGGATTTAAACTAGAGGAGGAGAAATTTAGATTTCAGTTTTTGAATCTGAGGGTGAGGGACCCCTGGAACAGGTTGGCCAGAGAGCTGATGGAGGCCCCATCCCTGAAGCCATTCAAAGTCAGGCTGGATGGGGCTCTGGGAAACCTGATCTAGTTAGAGATGTCCCTGCTCAGTGTAGGGAAGTTGGACTAGATGACCTTCAGAGGTCACTTTCAGCTCAATACATTCTATGGTTCCATGCCAGCTGATCAGACAGGCTGCCTTTGTTCTAGCAGAAAGAAATCCCACAAACTGCCCAGAAAAATTGCTCAGCAGTAGGGATCTACACAGGATGGGGAAGCAACGACGTGGGCAGCTGTCAGTGCGCAGTAAGGCCTGTAAACAAGAATTTCCCAACAGGTTAATAAACTGAAATGAACAGCTATGAAAACTGTTGTAGTTTGAAAATTGCTAGCATTTTCAAATGTACAGCTGTTCTGCTTTCATGAAGAAGAAAAGAAAAGGAGTTGTTTTGCTTTGGAGGACCCCTCCCCCACCGGGAACTTGTCCTGGGGGAAGGTGTCACTGGCCCTAGATCTGCTCTGGATGTGTATGTTGGGGTCAGCCTACAAAGAGCAGAGTGGCTGACTTGTAAGTAGGAAATCAGGAAGAAGGAAGTAGGAAACGAAGAAGTATGTAGCTCGCTCGTGTGTGCTGCACGCTGTCTTGGGCTGCGGCTTCTCAGCCGAGCCCCCCCCCGTTCTCAGGACGGTGGTGGGGAGGGGGACAGGCACGGAATGCGGCTGAGCATGGTTTTTCAGCGATGCCGCCAGTACTGCTGGAAGAGCAGATGCACCGTGTTTGCGTAGCTCCATGCCCCCGGCTGGATCGCCAGCTGTGACTCACCTTGGCTTCCAGGAGCGCCAATGTGCCACGGTCTGGAGACGCGCTTGTAAGCTCTCCCCGGTCCGGCGCTAGCTGCGGTTTGCCATAGGTTTTCCAGTGGCACTGCTGCTTCAGGAACAGAGGACGTTCCGGTTTGCACAGCTCCCCGCCCAGTAATGGGCAGCCCTCGCGTTTGCCGTGGTTTTTCAGTGGTCTTGGGAAGACCCTGATTCATGCCGCTGTGCCCCCCAGCTCTGCGCAGCCCTCTCTCTTTCAGCCTGAACCTGACGCCACGATCCGGGCGATCTTGGAAGCAAGATTTGAGTGCAACCACCCCCCACAGCGCAGCTTCAGCATTTGTAGTAAATTTGTGGTACGCTGGGGTGCCCTCTCTTCCACCCCTGGAGCTGAGACAGGAGGAGAGAAGAGAGGAGAGGGTCTTGAGAACCCTCTCGTCCTAGTGCAGAGTGTGGAGGTGGTCCTGTTGATACAGCCATGCAATCTGTCTCCATCTTGGATCCCCCACATGACTGGGGCTGTGCGATGGATTGCTGCCATTTTGGAGAGACTGGTCAACAGGAAAAGAAGCTGTTTGTCATTTTCTGCAGCTGAGGAAGACCGGGGGTGCTTTA
>VXBP01008185.1:116677-131742 GCA_013400115.1 Rhinopomastus cyanomelas
TCTCTCTCCTCTCCTCTCCTCTCCTCTCCTCTCCTCTCCTTTCTCTTTTGTCTGTATACAGCTGTTTAGTTAATAAACTTCTGTCCAGTATCCTAAGCTATTCATTGTCTCGCAAATTTATCCGAGACATCATCGAGACCTTACTGCAGAGAATGCGGGCAGTTCATTGATTTGAACCCACTACAATTGATGGAGGAACCCCAACCGCTACAAAAACAAATGTTAATCTCCAGAAGCTCCTCCCTGTGATGTCTATTCCCGAAGCAAAGCTTTTCTTACTGTAAGAGGAACCTGAAAGTCCAATTGCATAACTACTGAGGAAACCTTTGAAGTGGAGTCCTGGTCCTGGCTAATGTGGATGATGACAAAATCATAACCACAGTTAATGAGTAACAAATGAAGCAATAATCACAATCAATATTGTATTAATCAGTTCCACAGCTGCAGGTCTTGACAACCTCCATTCCTTTCTATTCAGTTTTCTTCTTACTTAATATAGTGCTGTTACCTGAGTCTGCTACCACTCTTTGTCCGGTCATTGCTACCACTTAAACACACACCAAATCAATCTCCCTCACTTTACTCCTCTTGTGTTCTCTAGTCTAAGTTTATTTCCATGTTTTTCTCTTTCTGCATTGATCTGCTTGAAGGTAGAGAGGCTCCACAGCAAGACCCAGACAGGCTGTATTAATTGGTCAAGAACAATTGTATGAGCTTCAACAAGGTCAAGTGCTGGGCGCTGCACTTGGGTCACAACAACCCAGTGTGATGTTACAGGCTTGGGCGGAGTGGCTGGAAAGCTGCTTAACAGAAAGTGTATTGGGTGTGTTGATTGATAATTGGCTAAATAAAAGCCGGCAGTGTACTCAGGTGGCCAAGAAGGCCAAGGGCATCCTGACCTGTATGAGAAACAGTGTGGCCAGCAGGAAGGGATTGTCCTTCTGTACTTGACACTAGTGAGGCCATACCTTGAGTATTGGGTTCAATAGTGGGCACAAGAAGAATGTTGAGGTGCTAGAGCAGGTCCAAAAAAGCGCAAGGTTGGTGAAGGTTCTGGAGAACAAACCTTTTGAGGAGCTGTTGAGAGAGCTGGGGCTCTTTACTGTGAAGAAAAGGAGGCTAAGGGGAGATCTTGCATCTACAATTATTTGAAAGGAGCTTGTAAGGAGGTGGAGGTCTGACTCTTCTCACAAGGAGCAAATTATAGGACAAGACAAAATGGCTTCAAGTTGGTTGCATCAGGGAAAGTTTAGGTTGGACATTAGGAAAAATGTCATTGAAAGGGTTGTGTCAGACCTTAGAACAGGCTGCTCAGGGAGAGGGTTGAATCACTATCACTGGACATATTTGAAAGTCATGTAGATCTGGAGCTTAGGGGTATGGTTTAGCATTGGACTTTATAGAGTTTGGGTAATTGGTTGGACTTTATGCTCTTAAACGTCTATTCCTTTAGATTATTCTATAATATCCAAGACTTTGGGGGCCATGACGGAGTGTGGTGTGTAGAACACAGATTATATCGTACAGATACTAAGAAGTGTAAAGATGAAAAGGTTTGCTCTGTGCCTTGAGAGCAGAATAAGCTGACATTAAAAAGGACTGTTCTGTGTATAATCAAGGAGCTCATTAATATGTTATTTGTTGAGGGTTATTGGTCAGGACACCTCCTTACTGCTATGGAAATAGTTGCATCTCTTCTGCTAGTTGTCAGTGGATCATATGTAGGTACACAAGCACCTTCTTGCAGCCATGCTGGCTCCTGTATATTCATGTGTGCAAGAAGACAAAGCTATTCTGGCAGGTAAAGGTGTTACGTGTGATGTTCCTCCATTACTTCCTTCAAATTCTTAGTATAAGCTTGGGAAATATGATTTTCTTCCAAACCTTAGCTCTGTATCTCTAAAGAAAGTTCCTAATTAAGGGCATTGGAATACTCACAGGGGGCTTAGAAACCTCATAGGAGCATTAGGAGGATGAACTGATTGCTGGCTGAAGCACTGTTAAAAGAGCTAAACAACCTTAGGTCGATGTTACGCTCATATCTATCTTAAAGACAAAGGCGAGAGCAGTTCCTGTACTCCAATTTTGTACCGACACCTGTGGTTTTGCATCTCTCGTCCTTCATTGAACAAGGAGGGTCTTTAACTACGTGTTTCTAGTAGACTTCATTATTATCTTGTTTAGAGGAGGCTACTACTTAACAAGTGCTGGAAGCTTTTTTAAAAAAAAACTATAAAAATCTTTTTAAAATATCAAAACCTGTTTTAAAACTGGTTTGAAAAGGTTGTAGGCAATAAAAATGAACAAGGGAGAAGCTTGGGTGGAACAGAGAAGCTGGAAGGAACAGGTAACAACGGCAGCAATATAGAACCACAGGGTCCTCTGTGAGGCCACATATCCATGCAGTGGTTTTTCAAAGTTATCCTACCTTGGTACTTTTGATAATCCTTGATAAAGACCATAATTTACTCTATATCCTGCCTACCACTGCTCAATAATGTGTTGAGTTTAAGACCAAACTATACTTTGCTGAATGCTGAACAAGCAACCACATAATGGACATCAGCAGATCTGTGTTCACAGCTTTAGTTAGCATTGTGTTAATTGCACAGTCAAAGAAGTCAATAAAAATCTGAAGACACATAACAGACATTTAATTATTGCAGGAATTGCTTCAGGAATTTTTGAGTGGTGGCTGTGATGAGAAGAAGGTACGAAGTCTCACCTTTAGTATTTTACTGTGAAAAATACATTTAGGTGCATTTTTGTTTATTGATGCCCAATATATTTTCTTATGTGAAATTAACCTTCAGATTCCATTCTAGTTCTGCCCAGTGGTTCTGGTTTCAAGAGGACAGTATCTGCTGGATTGTATGTAGTACATTATCTCCCAGTTATGCATTAAGCAGTGTGACTGTTACCTGTAACCAGTGGTTCATTCTTAGCACAGACGTGATTTATTTTATGCATCTGTACTCAGTGTTCTCTCAGATGCATCTAGACGAGCACTGCTGAGGTGAGCTTTACCCTGGTAGCACTCTGTGATGCAGGCTGTGGTTTGTCTTCATCCCTGGTTTATTCTGAAGACTCAGAGCAGTGCCAGAGAAAGCCTTTCCCACAAGCAAGAGTCACAGAACTTGAGGACCTTTATCAGCAAAGATCTCCAGAAAGGAGCTTAAAGATAACTTTTTGCTGAATTATCTTGTAGATAAGGACCAAGAACCTGGATGTGATGTGCTATTGTGCAGAAGCCAATGTGAAGTAGAGCAGCTAGATTTAACTAGACTGTTACAGTCTACTTTGCTGGAAAGACACGTCAAACAGCCCAGGCACTTCTCTCTCAGGCACTTTGCATGACTGTAATCTCAGCAGGAGCCAGTAAAGGCTACAGCAGTAGCCAATGAAGGTTTAAAATAAAACCCGCTCACAGATTGTTTTAGAGTTCCCTTTCAGCCCAAGAGTGGAAAAGCAACGAAGGGAGTCCTAGGCATGATTTTTCCTTGTCAGCCAGATGCATCCATTCTTAGTGCTTTCATTCATTATTACTTGTAGGAGAGCTGCTGTATCCTTCTGGATCAGCTGGGAACCTTGGAGGGCTCTAGGCAGAATACGAGCTCGTCTCACATCACTGTGAAAACAGGATTAGTTGTAGTCTAGTGATACAAGTCGGGCTGGAAGCTGTGTGTTTATCTGTGGCTTACTTTGATGCAAGACAAACTGAGGACCATGTAGAAAAGACATGAAAGGTAAAGACCTGCCTGCCAGAAGCAAAGTGCATGGTGGCAGTGCATTCAAATCATGGTATTTATGTGATGATGAGCCGTTGCTGCAATGTAAGCTTTTAATCTGGGTTGAATGAACTCACTTCTTAACAGATAAACCAACATCATGAATGTGGAATCTTTACCTGAGCACTATGCCCTGTAGATTCAAAATGTTCTCCACAAAATGGTGACTGACATATACAGACTTTGGTCAGCATTCTAAAGCACATGAAGGCTTATTTACACTGTGGTCTAAACTCTCTTGTTTCCAGTGAGTTGTCCCAATTTTTTCTAAAAATCATCAGGATCATCACCTGCTCACTGACTACTGCAAACTATCCTGTGAGGAAATTAGGTGCCTTACTGCACCCTACTCTGTTACTTAGTGATAACAACATGCCTTATTGTTTCCACACTCTTTCCTTGGGCAGAACTCTTCCATCCTTACCTTAAAAAACAAAGAACATCTACAGGTAGCTTTTATTTGTGTGCACAGAATCCACAGTAAGTTTACAGAATCATTGAGGCTGGAAAAGGCCTCTGACATCATGAAGTCCAGCCTATGTCCTGACATCACCACAAAATTCCTACATACGCTCTTATTCCTTCTATGTCCCTAGAAGTGCTTGCTTCTTCCCCTGAGATTTTTTTTTACTTTCCTTATCGTACTGGCAAATATATTCTGGCTTTCAGCTACATCAGACCCTTCAAAAGGAGAACACCTCATGCTAGTCATCTGATCTTGTTCTCACTGTCTTACTGAGCTTTTGGCTACCTTCTTGTTCAGCACCAAATCTGGTAGGAGTGTCCCTGCCATAAAGATTATGTATTCAGTAGCAAAGATTTGGTTTCAAAACTCTGAGCTGGAAGAGAAACGGGACCAACTGTTGTGGTGCCCTGCCATGCTGCAGCTTAGCCTCAGCCTAGCCTGTGTCTCCCATGACGTGTAGTTTCTGCTTTTTTGGGAAGGTCCTGGAGGGGAGAACGATAACCACACGCCATTACAAGGCATGCCAGAGGTACTTCTGAGTACAAAGAATGACATTTAAGGGGAAGAAAACTTGGTTGTCGTAAATCTTGAAAACATTTTTGTTTTGATTGCCTTGCTGAGTGAATAACTTTCCTGGAAGGACATTCTGAAGAGAGAACAATTGAGAGTGTTAATTTATTTGTTCAGCTGCTTCCAGCATGATCATGTGGCCCTTCCCAATTTCAGAGAAATCTGAGGCACTCCAGTGTCCTGTTTACAGTCTGTTTCCACATCTGTTTCTGAGATATTTCCCTCTGATACTGGTTTCTTCAGTTGCCCAGCAGTTCTAACTAACCACTGCGTCTCCATCAATGGTGGTGGTTTCTGGCTGTGACTTCATTTTTTTGATAAGTTTATTTTTAAATGGAAACTAAAGAACTTTCAAAAAGAATGTATTCTTCAGTGACAGGTATGAGATTGTACCACATAGTGCTGCAAGAGGGTCTAAGGTGGAACAAAGGAAGTCTGACCTCTTAATAGCACCCCTTGGACAAGAATGTGCAGAATCTTTGTTCCTGCTGGCTGCCATTCTGGGAGTGGAGGCAGTGAAGCAGTGGGAACACTTGCGAAAAGCCTGAAAATAGAGGTGCCTGTAGGAATACAGGATTCCTAGTTCTGCTTTGCCAAAGAGAGACCATGCGTGAAGGTGCCCTTGTTATCACAGATCTTGGAAGGACACATCTCCGTAATGGTGCTTAGGCAACACATTTTACACCCTGTTTCCTCATTGATGAATGGAGATGGGTGGGAGAAGCTGTAACATCACTGATCCCTAATGATTGTATAATTCTATGATTGTGGGCTTCTCTGCATTGCATTGTGATGCTCTTTATATGGTTTCCTTTTGAGGTTTATGTTGGAATGGTTCCAGGCATGGCTTTAGGCCTTATGGCTTGAATGCTGTATGTATTTGGCAAGGAAAGGTGGCAAATCTCCAATGAACTTACAGCCTTACTTTAGACATGTCAAAGAAGACTTGGAGTTGTTTTAAAGGCATACATCTGGAAATATATCCTATATATCTCGGAATAAATCTCTAGGGCTAGTGTATGGTATAATGAAGCCCTATTACTACCTTACCTGACAGTCAGGGCTGGCAGGGCGACTGGTTAGTTGGTTTCCATGCAATATAGTTGGTGTGATGTGATGTGATTATCCTGTTTATTGCCTTCTGGCATAAACACGGGGATCATGTGGCTGTAATCCCATATGACACATTGCAGGTTCTCCTGGGCTGGTCCTCTCCTTCTGAAGCAGAATCAAGTTTAACTTGTCTGTCACTCTTTGATATGCATCTGGGTATCAATAGCCTCTGAATTCAGATAGCAGTTTAATTAATCTCTTAGAGCTACAGCAGTTTTCTTAGTATCTGTCTTTGCTTACTAGTCACACAAATGTACCTCTCTGTACCAATCACTTGGACATGAGAGAACTATTACCATGTTGTTTGACAGTCTTTGTTGTTGTCACTGAATTAGTAAACTCGGTTCCTTCAGCTCTTTCTCATTTACCAGTTTGTCTAAGTCAATACTCTTCCAGGTGGACGTGTTTAATTTTAGTAACTGAGAGCAGTTAAAGCCTCTTAACAGTGAAGAAAGGGAGAGTGTTGAAGAGAACTGCAGCATAAAAGACACTGAGCACCCACTTGTTGCTGTCCTAGGCGGGAATGTGTGCAAAGAGATCTCGATGATGAATCCTGTCACCTGCTGCACTTACGATTCGTACTGTATATTTTGGGTCTTGTCCAAAATGTTGTCTGGGTGTGCCTTAATGGTCAGATAAATCCTGCAACAGTCATTTGTTACTGTTATTTGGGGAGAGAGGAATTATTTTATCACATCTATTACCTATAAACTGTTATCTAGAGGTATATTGGACATTTTCTGCTTTTTAAGATGTCAATATTAAGTCTAAACCCCCCATACTATCGCTAACAAGAATGACAGGGATCTGGGTTTGCAATGTTAATTTCTTCCCGGCTATGTAAGGGAGCAATTACCAAACTCCTGCTGAAAAACTAGGTGATGATTCATGTTCAGACAGTATCAGAAGACTTGAAAGCCAAATCATACACAACCCGATTGCACAAACTGCTTTGAGCAACCCCTATTCATTACTACATGAGTCACACCAGCAGTTAGAAGAGAGTGTGGAGTGAGAATCAAGAGACTGGGAGAGAGAGAGAATAACGTGACTGCTGATAAGGTGCTCTCTCCTTGTGGGCCATGTGGAAATACTAATGATGGTATTTTTTTCATGTGTAAGGCTTTAATCATGGGGTTTAATAGTGGGATTATGAAACAGGAAAAGATTGTTGTCACTGTTTTATTGATGGGGAAATGCAGAAGGAGAAGCAAGATAAATTTAAGTGGAAGCACAGCAACCTGGAGCAGAGCTGAGACCAGAGTCAACATGTCATGAGACCTCTTCTAGCAGGTCACCCGCTTGGTCACACTGCCACTCAGCATTTATCCCACTGAACCAAAGTGCCTGTTATTACACCCAAACCTTACCTGTTACAGTGATCACAGAACAGGTTCTTAGAGCTGGAGGCTTTGAAGTCAGCTGCAGCTGCCCAGCAGACAGAAGAAAAGTGGGTTGTCTAAAAATAAGTACAAGCAGTGCACAAGATTGAAGGACAGATTTGTTCCAAATGAGAGGGCTAGAAAGGGTTAATGACAGTGTAATGAGAGTAGTCCCATAGCTTTTTGCTGTAGAAACCCTCTCAGTTTATTGCTGCAGGTTCCTAACACATCAACTCTATCGTGCTCAGGAGCAGATGCTCCCCATTAAGACACCAACATCATGGTAGTGTCAGAGAAACCCCTAACCAGCAAATACCCTACACATACCACACAAAAGCAGTGCTGGATGCACAGACACTCAAACATTCAACCTGTCTCTCTCCTGAAAACTCTGGAAATCTCTAGAAGACCATCTGTCCACACCTGTGCTGTGCCCAGCATGGCTGTGCTCACCTGGCTGGGAGGATATTTGTCCCGGCTTGGGGCTGGGGCTAGTTCCTTGGAGCCAATGCCAAAGCAACCCTTGTGTACTGTGAAGATCTGATGTGATAAGTGTACTGGACTGTGCAGCTCTGTGTGTCATTAACACCTTTCTCAGAAATCAGAAGCTTCTTCACCATTGAGGCTCAGGGTTTAAATCACTAAGGTCAAAGGCCATTGCTGGTTTTGCTTATTTGTTGATGGTGAAGGACTGTGACCTCATGTTGGGTGAGATCCAACTGGGCTACAGCTACATGGGGGCAGCAGATCAAGAGCCTTTGTTCCCAGACCCTCTGCTCGCTCAAGAGCAAAGGATAACGTTGGAGCCTTGTGTAAATGCTCAAAGAGTTAAATAAGTATTTTCCCTTCAAAAACTTTAACTTAAAATGTCTTTTTTTTCCTTTGTGACAGAAATGAGTTGATTTACAACAAGCAGGTAATTTACCAGTTACACTTATTGTTAAGCACAACTTGCTCTGCATATTTTTTACTCACCAGTTGTCTCTATAGCGGCAACTTCTGTGACTCTTCATTGCTGACAAGACAACCCATCTTCAGGAGGGAAGAACCAGCAGTGAGTGCTGTTGAGTAAGGACCTGCAAGAACAGTAATAGAAACAATATCTTCTGTTGGCAGACTTCGTTCTGTAGAGTGCACAGGACTGCAACATTTATTAGAGTGATTTCTTAGTTCCTCTCTCTCTTTTCAAATACAGTCAGTGCAACTGATTGCTATGTACGCCTGTCCTTGCCCACTGCTTCCCCTGGGACTGTACGGACCAAAACCGTCAAGAACTGCAAAGATCCAGTGTGGAATGAGACATTTTGCTTCATGATCCAGAGTCAAGTAAAAGTAAGATAACAAGTTCATGATTTTTTCTTTTGGGGCAGAGATCTTGTTTTACAATTGATACGTAGAGGTCCATAAGAAATAAATCAATGTGTGTGTGTGTGTGTGTGTGTGTTAAGGGATGCAGGATATGGGTATTTACAGCAGTAAAAATAGATTGTATTTTCCGATACATAAAAGCCATCCCAGATCTTTCATTCCTGTGCTGTTCTATCACTTTTCACTTTCTCTTCCTTTCCATTAGTTTCAAATCACTGCCTCTACTCTGCTCTGTTGAGACCCCACCTGGAGGACTGTGTCCAGTTCTGGAGCCCTTATTATGTTATTACATATGTTATTACATGAACATTGCGGATGTACCGGAGCACGTGCAGAGGAGGGCCACGAGGATAATCAAAGGGCTGGAGCACCTCTCCTATGAGGCCAGACTGAGAGAGTTGGGGCTGTTCAGTCTGGAGAAGAGGAGGCTCCGAGGTGACCTTATTGTGGCCTTCCAGTATCTGAAGGGGGCTACAAAAAGACTGGGGAGGGGCTTTTTAGGATGTCATGTAGCAACAGGACTAGGGGGAATGGAGCAAAGCTGGAGATGGGTAGATTTAGACTGAATGTGAGGAGGAAGTTGTTCACCGTGAGAGTGGTGAGAGCCTGGAATGGGTTGCCTGGGAGGTGGTGAAGGCCCCATCCATTAAGGTGTTTAAGTCCAGGCTGGATGAGGCTCTGGCCAGCCTGATCTAGGGTGGGGTGTCCCTGCCCACGGCAGGGGAGTTGGAACTGGATGATCCTGTGGTCCCTTCTAACCCTGACTGACTGTATGACTTGGTCTGGGTGATCCTACTGTGGCAGGGGGATTGGACTGGATGATCTTTTGAGGTCCCTTCCAATCCCTAATGACTCTATGATTCTAAGAGCAAAGACGAGCGCTTCAGAGACAACTGAACTGCACTGTGCCCATCTTCCCTACCAGCCCAATGACAACCTGACCTGTAGCAGAAATAGTGTGGCCAGCAGGAGCAGGGAGAGGATCATTCCCCTCTACTCAGCTTTGGTGAGGCCACACCTCAAGTCCTGTGTCCAGTGTGGGGCCCCTCACTCTTAGCGATGCCTTCTGTAAAGAAGGGTCCAAGTGCTGTAGGCACTGTTCCCCCAGCTCTGGCATGAATCCCACTGAGGGCTGGGTCCAGCACCTTCTGTGATGTGGTAATTATCTCTGCTCATCTTACACACCGTATTTAACTCTGCAACTATCAATAGTTATGTGGTGCTTTCTTAACCTGCTTTAATCACTGCTGAAGTCAAAGGATTAATTTTTTTCCCTCACTGATAGCAGTGAAGTCCTGACCAATAGATAGTTCTTGCTATTCAGGGGAAAATCATGTTCTCAAAACAAATTAGAGATCAAACATGTTTATCAATATAGGAATTATATATTGAATTATTCAACCTGTCTTTGCCATTTAAATTACTCTGTAGGGGGAAATCAGCAGCAAACCCAACTGTGTTAAGTTCCAAATACACTTCTTTAATGCTGTGTGGATGACCAGGTTGGGCAGACTCTCTCACTTCTCCCCATCCTTGGTCTGTCTTCCTTAACATGCTGAGGACATCTCTTGTGTCTCAGAAAGGTCTCAAACATAGAGACATTCCCAATCCTGTACCTCTGTTCACAGAATATTCTGGAAATGAAAGTCTACGATGAAAATGAAATCAGTAAGGATGGTCCCCTCTTCACTGTCCTCTTTGATGTTGCTAAAATCCAGCTTGGAGAGACTGTTCGCTTGACTTTTCAGCTAAACCCAAAGGTGAGGAATAAAGATGCCCTGACCGAAGAAAGCAAATATCCTTCTGATATTACCTGCTAAATAATTTCTTGCAAAGCCATTGTAGGTGGGAGGGTTTCTTTCCTATTGTTCTTTGCTTCAGGTGTCCTGTAAAATACCTTTCAAACCTTGTTCAGCAAAGCAGGTTTATCTCCCTCCCTTGGATACAGGTGAAGTTTCACCTCAAGTACTGGGGGCAATTCTGGGCCCCTCACTTCACAAAAGAAGTTGAGGGGATGGAGCATGTCCAGAGGAGAAATGGGGCTGGGGAAAGGACTGAAGGAAAAGCCTGATGAGAACAGGCTGGAGGTGTGTAGCTTCGAGAAGAGAAATCTCCAGGGGGACAACCTTCTCCCTCTCTACAACTCCTTGAAGGGACATTGTAGTCGGGGGGGTCGAGCTCTTCTGCCATGCAGTCAGCACCAGGATGAGAGGGCAGGGCCTGAAGCTGCCAGAGGAGGGTTAGGTTGGATGTCAGGAAGCCCTTCCTTAGGGAAAGGGTGATCAGATCCTAGAATGGACTGCTCAGGGCAGTGGTGGAGTCCTCATCCCTGGAGGTGCTGAAGGACAGAGTGGCTGTGGCCATTAGTGTCCTGGTCTGGGTGACTGTGGTGATGTTAAGTCCTGGTCTGGGCTGGATGAGCTCAGAGGGCTTTTCTAGCCTCAATCATTCTGTGGCTCTGTGATATAGTCCTGAAGGTTTTTACCAGCTCCTCAAACCTCTTATAGAATCATAGAATCATTACGGATTGGAAGGGACCTTGAAAGATCATCTAGTCCAATCCCCCTGACACAGCAGGATCACCTAGACCAAGTCACACAGGAACACATCCAGGCGGACCTTGAACATCTCCAGTGAAGGAGACTCCACAACCACCCTGGGCGTGTTGTTTATTTTTGTTTTGCTTTCTGACACCGGTGTTCCATTTCTATGTCTTTCTTGGCTCTGTTGCTCAGATTCATCACCACTGCACAATGTTTCTCTGTTAGACTTTATTTCCCTGAGATCAGCACTTGCCCACAAAGTTTGGGCTCAGATGTGCAGGTATTCACTTAATAAACCAATACCTTGGCCTGCAGTTCCTTTGTGTATGTCTACATCTTGCACAAGCATCCTTGTTGAGGTACTGAGAGCCGGTGACCTCCTTCCTTTCCCGTGCCTGGACACACACACAACGACTTCAACACGGCACGGAGGTGCCTGAAGAGGCGCTTTTGTAGATTTGCTCTGTCACTGAATTTCTCAAGGAGTGGGTGTTGGTGTTCAGCTCTGCGGTGACACTGGCTTTCAGCCCCACATTAGCTTCCCTGGCAACCTGTCAATGCATTGTCTGTGTCACAGGAGTCCTTGGCACAGAGGAATTGAGGATGCTCTCTGCTGTCCATCACCATCAGATAATGTCACGCAGAAAAGCTAAAGGTTTAAGTGGGATTAAACCAACAGTTATTGCAGGCTCAGGGGTGAGGATTGTCTGTAGGACCCTTTAACTCTGCCTCACCACCGAATACACAAGCATGTGGATGATGATGCAGGAAGAAGGCTTTCTCCAACCAGGCTAATTCAGTTGCTGTCACTCATCTGAGGGTGTCCCTTGAGTGGGAGAAAACTTTGAGAACTGTTTCAGGGCTTCTATCTAACCATAGCTAGTGAGGAATACAATCAGTTGAAGCACTTGTAATTTGTTAATCTTTTCTAGACACGAGAGACTCTGGAGGTTGAGTTTGCATTGGAGAGCATGTGAGTAAAACCTACACTGAACCAAACGATAGTCCTCTGTGAAGACAAGCAGTCACACACATCCTGGCTTTTAGTGTATACACATTTATGTAGTATAATATGGTTAAAAATGCTCTACATCACAGCAGCAGCTGATGTTTATCACATTTATTGCATATTGGCTGAAAAAATGAGTTCCTTGTCCAACAGGAATCATCCCGTTATTTGCTGAAAGAGGGAGAAGGAGATTAACAACTTCAGCCACTGTGCTTGTTGCTACTGTTTTTACCATTGTCAGGAGAAAAATACGGGCTCTGCATTTCAGATATCTCCTCAAATGAATAATCAGTGACATATCTGAGACTGTGTGGACAAGTCTACCCTTAAGGGAAGTTTTATTCCTGGGTTTTCTCTTAAGGATGTGTTCGTGTCATGAGTTCTGATTGCATTTTGATATATTTATGTCATATCTGTTCTGACTGCATTTTCCCCTCTCTTTCAGTCCAGTCCCTCCTGAAAAGCTTGTCACTAATGGAGCAATGGTGGTAATTCCAAACTACTTTACTTCTATGTTGGTTTTCATGTTAGAGTGGTGAATCCGGCAGGTGCCCCAACACCTCACCACAGGCAGTGCTGAACGGGAGGTAGACAGGGGGTCAGACATTGGCAGCTGATCTGTTGTACTGCTCCCTGTAGCAGGAGGTATTAATAAGGACTGGACACAGTTGTTCAGGATATCCAGAGACCTGTCCATCACCACCAGCTGATAGCAAGGCAAAACTTGAAATGCTGTTTCATTGACTTGCTCTGTGTCATCACCCTTGGGGACTTCTCTTGGGAACCCTTATGGCTGTCCTGATTTCCCCACCTCCATAAGATGGATATGGAAGTTGCTTTCTTGACTGCCCCTAACTCACTGTTCAGAGGACTTGTCCAGCTCCACCAACACCTCCCTGCGATGTGTCTGATCCATCAGTCTACCCTCAGGATGATTCAGCATACTCCTGTTTCCCTCCCTCTGTTACTTCCTCTCCCTTCCCCTCCATGATCCCATGGCTGGACCGCGGAATGACAGCCATTTTTCTTTCCATTGGAATCCGGCACAGCTTCAGAGTGCCCAGGTCTTTCTGTTACCAGCCTGACAAACACAGTGAGGACAGTTTTCCAGACCCCTAGGTCCAGACCCCAGGGCCTAGGTGATCAGAGCCAGGTAGCAGTGAAGTGACTCAGACATGGCATTTTTTTATGTAATGAATTCTTTCCTCATTCATCTCTGCTACAGTCTCGTGAGATTTCCTGCTTGAAAGTCCTGGTGGACAACAGAGACATGAAGAAAGAACGTTCAGGTTGGACTTTAACCAGAAACACACTCTCCCACATTTTAGAGAAAAACATAAATTTCTTATTTTTTCCTACTATGCTCTTACCATTAGAGCACAAGAACTGGCTTGTCGGGTTACATACAGGACCACAAACCAGATCGTTCTAGTGTGTTTGTGGCAATGAGCTGTAAAGATGGACTGTGAAATTTGGGTGAATTGTTAGAGTGATAACAAATCTTATCAACAGGAGCGAGGAGGTGATCCTGCCTCTCCACTCAGCCATGGTGAGGCACCACCTTGAGTACTGGGGGCAGTTTGGGCACCGCAGTACAGGAAAAACATTGAGGTGTTGGAGGAAGACAAAGAAGGGCTACTAGGCTGGTTAGGGGTCTGGAGAACAGGTCTGATGGGGAGAAGCTGAGGAAGCTGGGGGTCTTCAACTTGGAGAAGAGCAGGCTGAGGGGAGACCTCACTGTTCTCTACAACTACCTGAAGGGAGGGTGCAATGAGGCAGGTATAGCCTCTTCTCTCTAGGGACTTGTGATAGGACCAGAGGAAACAGGGTCAGGTTGCACCAGGGGAATGTCAGATTGGATCTTAGGAAAAACTTCCCAGAAAGAGTGAGGAGGCCTTGCAACAGGCTGCCCAAGGATGGGGTGGAGGTTCTGTCTTTCAAGGGGTTCAATAAATAGGCAGACATGGTGTTTCATGAGATTGTTTAGTGCTTCGGTGTTGTAGGGCAGATGGTTGGACGTGACGACCTTGATGGTGCTTTCCAGCCTTGATGATTCTGTGACTCTATGTCTAAGTTTCTAAAAGCGATACTGCTGTCTTATAAGCTTTTTGTTTTTCTTTTCCTCTTCTTGCTGTCATGCTCCCTGGTTGGACAGAGTCTGGGAGCTTCTATGCTGATTGTTTGGTGCATAAAAATGACAATTTCTTAATGTTCTACTTCTGAGATCAATCAGTAACTTCCCTATATGCTCTTCATAACCTTTTTTAGAAAAAGCCTTCTTGTTTTCAGTGAAGGGATCTTATGAAGAGAGCCAGACCCTGTCACTGGAACCTTCCCGGCGATCTGTGTTGCCCCTGGACTTCCATTACACCAAGTACAGCCAGTCAGAGCTGTGTCTGGCTCTAGCAGAGAAGCAGCCCAATTTCTGCTTGGTATGTGATCATTAGGTTGAGTAAGCACAGTAACCTCACTGCTTTTCACACCCGAACAAGGTAAATAGGGGGAAAAAAAAAAACCTCTGTATTTTTAATTAAAAGCCTTTTCCCCCTGATTTTCTGCTTTGGAAGTGCTCTTTGATCCCTTTCATAGGATCATAGGATGTTAGGAGTTGGAAGGGACCCAAGAGGTCATCGAGTCCAACCCCCCTGCCGGAGCAGGACAAAACTATCTAACACAGATCACAGAGGAACGCATCCAGGCGGGCCTTGAAAGTCCCCAGAGAAGGAGACTCCACGACCTCCCTGGGGAGCCTGTTCCAGTGCTCCGTGACCCTCACAGTAAAGAAGTTCCCCCTTGTGTTGAGGCGGAACCTCCTCTGCTGCAACT